>BMAV01025412.1:168571-187209 GCA_019973955.1 Trichonephila inaurata madagascariensis
TAGAATTAATTCAGTAGAACCTAATTTATTTTGTGGAAATCATTATTCCAATTATTTCTTTTCTTCTCCCTTTAATGCATCTCTGAAGCAGATACATAGTTTACAGTTTTAAATTACAGTCAGGTGATAATAACATAACATGATATTTCCTTTTTCAAACTTTTACACAATGATATTTAGAAGAATTGAAACTTGATAACCATAATTCACAGGTTGAACAAGTAACATGACCGTCAACAAATTACTGTGATACATAATTAAAAATCAAACTCTAGATTAAAATACGATATAAAATAATATAAGTTGAAAATTAATTATAAATTTACATTTCAAAAGAAACATATTTCAAATTTAAACATTAATTTAACTATAAAATTCCTAATTATAAAATCCAAACTTTAGATAGTGGTAATTATTTGAAATTTTAAAATGGACTTATCCATTGAATACAGGGAATAGAGGAAGCGAGTGATTATTAATGTCACACACTAAAGCAATGCAAAGGCTATTTTGGAGACAGTCCTTATAATTTGAACCACAATCAAGTGAAGAGGATGGAGCTTGAGCTGCTCCCCCCCATCTCTTAAATTCCACACCAACAGAAGGATTTTGAGCCACAACGGATTTAACAAGCACCAATCCCTCCACATGACAGGTCATCAGAGACATCCAAACTTCAACTCACAACTTGATGCCAGCCATGAGTTCATTATTCTAACTACAAGGCTATAATGGATACCAGGGAATACATAGCAAAAATAAAACCTCAAAATAAACTAAAATATTACTACAATTGGCAATCTAACACACGTTTAACAATATAAAATCTATTTTAAAATATATATATATATACTAACTATTATGCTTTATTAGAAAATTCCCAATCTAACTATAAATATTACCTTCATCATTGCTATAGCAGTTATGACAGTGGAGCTTGTTGTTTCTCACTCTGACATCTGTCCCACAAGATCCATTACCTAACTGTGCCTGGCAAACACAACACTGGAAACAGTGAATGTGATAGTATAACTGCAGAGATTCTATAATCATAGCAGCTCCACGCCCTACATCAGAAATGAGAAAAGCCAATATTAGTAATATAAGAAACAAAAAATATACTTACAATAACACAATCTAAATTTTTCACAATAAAATTTATAGCTATCTCTCAGAATCAATTTAATCAAGAAAAAGTAGGAAAAAATTCAGATAAAATATTAATATTTACAAATATATATACCGTATTTACTCAAATCTAAGCCACTATTGACTCTAAGCTGCATCCCAAATTCTGAAAATGTTTATGTGAAAAAACATTGTCATAGATTCTAAGCCACTCGACCAATTTTCTGCACGTTTTTGGGGGGGAAAAATGTGTGAAAGATAAATCAATATCCAATATTTAAGAAATTTTCTAAAAAATTAATGAGAAATAATGTAATTAACTTATTTTACCAGTATTAAAAACTTTTAAATATGTACCATGAACCTATAATTACTCTAACCTTCAGTATTATATTTTGAAAATGATTCATCACTCCCCATTGTCACAGCTGACTTTGGACTTGGTGCCGGCATTCCCCATTTTCCCATACGGTGTTGTCTTCCATGCCATCAAAAGCATTTTCTATGCAACATTTTTTTTATAAGAATGTATTATAGAAGAATGTAAAGAATTATATAAGACTGTTGAACATTTACAAGCAAAAATTATATAATTCTGTTTACGCTAATGATTGTAGCCAATATTTATTTAATCCGTGTCAAATTTTCAGTACCCGCTGCTCCAATTCCACTTTTTTTCTGCATATAAAATTTCCGCCCTTTTCAAACTAGCATCACAGATATTTAGATGATTAAAAGAGAGAAAGCATATACAAAAAAATTTCCTAAATACGAGCAGAAACGATGTTTAGGATAGACTGAATACTGGAGATAAACTGAGGCATATGATAAGTCATTGATGGAAGTAGCCAGAATAGACGGTTACATTTTTCCTTTTGAAGGGGATGGAAACTCAATTTTCCCCATCCAACAAACATTTTGCCATCGATTCTAAGCCGCACCTGATTTTCAATAGCCTTAACACCGGAAAAATAGTTCGGTTTAGATTTGAGTAAATATGGTATATACAATCAATAATATACTTCTCTAATGGGGCTGTGCATTGGTATTTAACCTTGGCAGACCTAGTACATTTCCCAGGAGCTGGTATCGCTTTTTAGTGCAGTACCATATTGGTGATACCAATTATATATAATGAAGGTTATTTTGATGCAGAATTTCCTCCATGAGGGAGGCACCCGAGCTGAGATGATGCGAAACCGTACTTAAGATTTTTTAATTTTGCTGAGAGTACCCAAGCCAAACAGGCACTCAAGGGATTTTTTTCATGCCGTATAATTGTACAACATGGCCGCGGTGAATTTTCTGCATCATGAAAATCCACCAACTTGGGCCGAGGTTGAATCTGCAACCTTTAGTGCAGAAGGCCAGTGGAAAACCAACCACGCCACCCAGCCAGCTATAATATACTAAATTACCGTATTTATTCGAATCTTAGTCACAATTTTTTTTCTAATTTAAATGCTATTGAAAATTAAGCATGGCTTAGAATCAAAAGCAGAAAAATTCATTGGATGGGGCATATTAAGCATGATACTGATGGTTAAAGCAATTATGGGTTCATGTAGTGGTATAACGGAATATTAGAGGAGAATATTAGGAGACCACGTGCAAAGTCAGATTTGAGACCCCAAGCTGGATCTTACAAATGGTACATACTTGGCATTAATCAGTCTTTGGGCTTCCCTAGAATCCTGCCCCCCCCCCCACGATGTGGGGATGTATGTTACGTCACTGGATTCATGTATGTAGTTAAATGTTCTTCATATTGGTAAAATAAATTAATTTTTCACTTCTTATTAGTGCTCATTTTAAATTTTTTTAAATTTCCTAATTACAAAATAAGTGGAAAACCATTTGACACTGTTCTTTTTTCTTCTCAAAAACATTTAGAATTCGAAATGCGGCTTAGATTCTAATGATTACGGTACATGTTTTACTCAAAGCAAAACAACAGTCAAGAAGATAGCAAGGTAATAAAAGACAATATGTGTAACAAATTGTTATATATATATACTTACACAGATACAATAAATTACAATTAAGAGAAAACATGTGATTGCAGCTAAAACAGAATTTTTTTTTTCTGTACAGGAAAGTTTTAAATATGCTAAGCAGATGGGATGTCTTCAACTGTGGTTTAATTTTTCCTCTATACGTACTTATAAACTTACAAAATATTGTTCAGTTATTTTGTCATAATTTTCTTTATTTGCTCATTTTTATGTATAGAAAGGTGAAAAAAATCACATTTAAAATAATTTAAATCACCAAATTTGTGTATTTGAAAATTTTTATTTTTTGTACAATTAAAATTATAATTTGAAATATAAATTAAATTAGAAACAAATTAGTGAACTTTTTCAATATAAAAAAATAATAAAATCTGACTAATCATATCATTTCAATAAGACTGCTTTTACATTAACAAGCAAGTGATTCAGGCAATATAAAATATCTCACAATATTTATAAATAGAGTTAACATTTTGTCAGAACATTTGCTATAGAACAGGGGTGTCAAACACGCGGCCCGCCAGTACAAAAGTTGCAGCCCATCGACTCTTTTAAAAAAAATTTTAAATACCAGGTTTTTCAAGTTTTTTCATTTTGAAATTTATTTGAGGTGAACCTTTTATATATATATATATATAAATAAAAATGAAGCGTCTGTTTGTAATTTGAAATTAACAGCTTTTTACTAAATGCATTTAAAAGTATATACTGTACTTATATAAGAAAGAATCAATTTTTAAAATTTTTGTCTGTCTCTCTGTTTGATCCAGCTAATCTCTGAAATGGATGGACCAATTTTGATGGAACATTCACTGGCAGATAGCTAATGTTATAAAGAGTAAGTTAGGCTACTTTTTAGAAAAAAATTAGGGTTCCATGAAAATAAATTTAAAACCAATGAAATAGTGAACAATATCCAATTCAAATAGGGATTATTTTTATTCAATAGGAATTATTTTATTTCACGAGCCTTCTGTCTCAACGATTTCTAGCAGTTATATCAAACTTTTTTGTTTGATTAGGTTGCTGCCACTTGTGATGTTTCTTGTTCATGTCCTTTGTTCCTAATGATTTTACCGTCTTCACCTCATTGACAGTGTCAAAGGTCATGCGTCCGCTCAACAAAAAACCAAGAAAAAAATAAAACAAAAAAGAAACCTCGATTTACAAATTAGGAGAATGACATTCTACTTATAGCATAGGTATTTCTTTTTGTGAAATACATAATTATTAAGTTTTTGTAAACACTGTGAACTGAATAAACACTTTTTTGTAAAATTCCACGTGGATGAAGTCGCTGGTAACAGCTATTTAACATAAAATAAATGCATCCGAAACTAATATTAACGTATTACACATCCAGATACAAATTATTTACACTATTTTAAGCGCTTATTACACAAAATTTGTAACAATGTGTTACTTTTGCTGAGCAGAAGGAAGGTGTTTTTAAAAATCTACCCACAAGAGAGTTACAGAGCGTTATAAATTAAAAAAATCTTTTTTATCAGCTAATTATATCTACAGACTTAAAATTTAGCAAACATAGTTTTTTTCTTCAGCTGAGATAAGCAAAAAGTTTTTTTTTGTTGTTTAATTTACACAATTCACGTAAAATTAACTCATTAAGAACTTCTTTATCCTTCAGTCTGTATTGTTTAATTTTTCAACTCACCCGTGCGAAGAATGAGTATACCAGCTAGTCTACAATATATTTGCTAGTCACCTGTTCTTGTTTAAAAAGAAAGCCTTTTTGATAACAGCTTTGCAACTTTTATTTCTCTTCCTCCTTTTCTGTTTGAAGTGTCCAATCAGCAAGAGGCAATCGGAGAGGTTTATTTAAAGTTTAAAAAAAAATAGTCAGGACAGTTAAGATAAAGGGCAGCGTATACTTAACTATTTGTGAATGAAAGCACAATCAAATTTCAAGAATGAGAAAAGAAAGATCAATTCAATAGGAATACTGTAATATTTTTTGTGTTCAAAATAAGATTCAAATATGCTAGATATCTAAAACCTATTTCAGTTGCTATGAAATATATTCTTAAAAGGCACCATGACACAAATCATGAAGCAAAAACTATGACCAATACTTAGCAAAACTTTGTGAAGACAAATTGTTCGAATTGTGTGTGTGAGAGAAAGAGATCAATTCTTCAAGAACAATAAAGCACACTCATTAAATTTGTTGAAGACTATCAGCTACTGTAAAAGTTATATATTATTACATTTAACCATGCACGCAGATCAAAATCATTTACTGAAAGGGAATTTATTAGTTAATGCTTATTTAAAACACAGTGGAAGTATTATGTCCAGCACAAACAAAACAAATTGAAAATGTAAGTTTAAGTCGAAATATTGTAGGTAGCAGAGTTGATGAAATAACCGAGAATTTGAGAAATCAGCATAATTCAATAATATCAATACTTCAAGCTTCTTTATTGCAATATTGATGAAAGTACAGATAGTTGAAATTTCGCTCAGTAAGTCACTTTTTTCACGGATGCGATGTTTATTTAAAAATAAGTGAAGAACTTTTGGAAATCATTCATATTCAAAATACAACATCTGGAGCTGGTATTTTTAATGCACTTAATAGAGGTTTTGAAGAAATATAAATTACCAATGGAAAAGTTGGTTTGCCTTGCATGATGGTGTGCCTACCATGATCAATATTACTAAAGGAGTTGTTGCAAGATTAAAAGAAACCTGCAAACAGCATGGCAATAAAAATTTTGAGCATTTTCATTTCATTACACACCAGCAGGTACTGTGTTCCTAAGCATTAAACATATGACATATTTTAAAAATAGTTGCCAAATTTGTAAATTATATTCAAGAACATAAGACTTAATCATCCTAAATTAGCTTCATTTATCGAAGATATAGAGAATGAATTCAAAGATCAACTACATTATATGGAAATTCAATGGCTTTAAAATCATAAAGCGTTAAAATGATTCTTCAAATTAATGGACAAAATTATAATTTTCTTGGAAATAAAAATATTATGAGAATATGCTGAATTAAAAGATGGATAGAGGACCTGGCTTTCTCAGTTGATAATACAAGCCATCTTAAACAACTTAATTTTAAGCTTTGGCAAAAATCATGTTGTTGTAACTATATTTGATAATATTAAATATTATTACTTTGGAGAAAATAAAGAGAAAAATAAAACCTGTCTCACTTTGAAAGCTATCAATATCTGTTGATTAAATTCCATATATTAAAATTTACTGAATACAATCACAAAATTAAATTGTTTAAAACTGAATATTATTAATTCTTATTTTTAGAGCAGTGAGTTATAATTTCGCACTTTTACTTTATCTCTATCTACTGATTTGGAAATTGTTGATGAAATCTTACAAATAAATTGATTGAAATCCAATGCGATTCTTTGTCGAAGCAAAAATCTATGGAAGTTGAAATTCTAGATTTTTTATACATACTCGTATTTATCCGTAGATTTTTTTCCTAAAATTTATAATTTGTTATGTGAATAATGACTATGTTTGGAAGCACTTATTTATGCGGTCAATTATTTTCCTTAATGAAACATAGCGAGAATTCAGAAAGATAAGATTAACCCCAATCAAGATTTATCATCCATTTTAAGAATTGCATCTGCTCAGTATTTTTAATCAAATCTTGATGAATTGCTTTGTGAAAAAATTCATGAGAAATATCTTCTAAAAAGTAATGTTAAATTGAAATTCTTAAAAAAAAAAAAAAATTTTTTTTTGTTTTTTTTATTAAAAATGTAAGCTATGTATAGGTTAAGTTTAAAAAATAACAGGAAATTAAAACGACTACATGTGTATAATACATAATACATTGAGCTTTACATTAATAAATGCATAATACATTATAAAAATCATATTTTATTGATTTTTTTAAGGATCCTAAACATGCGGCCCCCAACTCATAATAAAATAGACCATGCGGCCTTGTAAGATCATACGAGTTTGATACCCTTGCTATAGAATAAAAATGCAAAATGGTAGAAAATATCACATTTCATAAAAAAGAAAAAGAAAAAAACCATTGCCTCTACCATGATATTGGAAGCAAATTACTATCAAATGATTAATTTGAACCAGTTATATCCAATTCAAAATTGTTGAAAATCTATAGAATAACAATTTCAAAAGGATGGTGTACCTGCTCAGTTGCATCAATTGACTTCTTTGTTTATTGAATTGTCAATATTTAGCTTTCACTTTTCTTTTAATGTAGGGTATAAATAAATATGTATAGGGAATAAAACATTAAACTCTTTTTATTTTTACTTGATATCTACACAAATATTTTTTATTTGCTCACCTAATTCCTCACTGCAATGAGAACACCTCTTGCGCCCACTAACAGATAACATATGTTCTGGTCTTTCCATTGGCACAACTCTAGATGGCTTTGCAGGAGGCTGAGAAGGATACAATCCAACAGGTTTCTCGGGAGTTAGCGATGATGGATATTTTTTCTGTGGCATATTTGAATGTCCATAACTCCACAACTTGTCTTGCATAGGAGCATTCACTGACATAGTTGGGGAGGTAACAGGAGCTCTGGGAGAGGTGCTGCAAACGTCATCTTCTGCAAGATGTGTTTGAGGGATTAGGTATTGCATAGAATGCTGACGCTCTTTCAATTCAGCTATTCTACGCATTTCTGCCTCCTGGATGAGCCAGTGATTCTGATTGTACTTGCTCTCTGGAGAAGATTCATGGGATTGTTTTCTGATAGGAGATACCTGCTTGTATGGGAAACAGAATAAGTAAAGCAGAATGATGGTTATTCAGTCAATTTTTTAAGTTAATTTATTCTTACAACATAACAAGGTTCATTTGCATTTAATCTATTTGAAATTTAACTGATTACATCAATATGTACAAAAATAGATAATTAAAAAAGGAACATTCAAAATTTTAATGCCAGCATTAATTCAGATATAAATATATGCTAATCAAAAGCCCCATATGCTCAGATAATCTTATTTTTAAAAAACTACTTGAAAACTTAATCTTTTAAGTGAAACTGATTTAATCATCACAGACAGTTACTAATTGTTATTTGGAAGTATTTTTTCTTTTCAAAATAAAAATATTTGTATCTAGGAAAAAATGAAAAATTCATGTTAAAAAACAAAAGGTTTTTTTTAAAGAATTCTAAGTACAAAACATTAATTACAACACCAAAAAAGGTTCAAGATCTTGGTATTTTAAAAATATATATATTTTTTCTGACAACAAAAATTGCAAACAAAAGTTTTTCACTAACCTTTTGCTGAACCCAAGGTTCATTTTGTACAACTTTCTTCTGAGGAGAGATTTTATTTTGTTTATTCAAAACAGGTTCAACTAAAAATGCAAAATAAATAAATTAATGTTTAAAAATAAGGGCTTTAGCACAAGCTGTAAGAGAGAAACAAGTTACAATAAAATATAAATAAAACTATTTGAAGAGAAACTTACCACAACCAGCGGTGCTAGAAATGCCATTTTGAGCACCTTGAAAATTCTGACTAGTAAAGATGACATTTTCTCTGGTACTGGGTTGGGGACCAATATAATTTGTTAGTTGGGGTTGAGGTTTGTAAGCAGGTTTAACAGGGGAAATGGGACCTAGCCTGGATACAGGAGCATTTGGAGCTGCAAAGGAGGGGGGAAAGGAAATATATTCAATATGTTCTACAATTTCACACACATTCAATACAAGCTATTAAATCAACAGTGTAAAAAGCATCAAATCTGTTATGAAAATATCTATAACTTAATTCTGCTGACTCAACAAAACACTGCAATCGGGACAATTTTTTTTTTTTTTTGACAAATTTCAGAATCAAAATAATTTATTGATCTACTTTTTATTCACACAAAAACACTCTTTTTTTAATATTACTAATTAATATACACACATAGAAGCACTCTTTCTTCAACAAACCACACCAAGACAAATTCCGAAACCTTTGTTAGAGAAAAAATTCAGTATACTCAAAAACTGACAAATCTACATGTTAAATGACTAGAATCTTTCTCTACACAATTCAAAATAAGAATTAAATAAGAAAAACTTCAACATATTTGTCATGTTAATATTAGCAACATGTCAATTTTTACTTATAAAAATTAACATTTAAAAGAAATCATAGCATAACTACAAATGCATATCAAAGGAAATAAAAATTACTTGTATTATGAAGGATGAAATTGTATGCCTTAAAAAAATAAGTTGTGCCCAGGGAAAAATATTAATGAAGCATAAAATGTGAACCCAGTACAAAAAATTATTTGAATGCTATTCAATTTCCTGACAAAATACTTATAATGATCAGGATTTTCAATTTTACAAAGCAATATGAAGAAATTTAAATAAAATTTGTACTTTAAAAAACACACTTAGTGAAGGATTTGGCATTCATAAGTTACTAAGGGATCTATATATGTACAAATATATTTGATCATCCATGCTCCTCATATCACACATTCAAACCAAAAAGTATCAATAGACTTAGAATAACTAATGCATACCATCATCATACAAAAAAGAAAGAAATTCAACTTTTTGCTAATTTAGTTTTTGTAATATTCATCACACTTGCTCCTAAAAAAATTTGTGTGTGTGAATTTCCATGTCTGTTTCAATATTATTGCAACATTTTGACTGGTATACAGAGAAAAATTAAACAGTGAATAAATATGGATTTCAGTTTTATTTCACAAGCATCACTAAAATTAGGAGGTTTATCTCTCATTCTATAAGCTTTCAAGCCATAATAAAACAGGATGAACAGATTGAATAATACCATGCAAGAATGGTGCCAATTCATAAATGATAAATGGTACAAATGAGAAGGGAAAGGGATTTAAACAGTGGTACAAAGTTTCCCATTTATATTTCAGGAAGGTAGGTTTTGGCTTACCTTAGCAACCAACAATTTTAACTGTTTTCATAGTCATCTCTATTTTCTGAAATTTACCATCAGTAAAATGAAATGTATTTAAGCAATTTAAAAAAAAAATTTATGCATGTTTCTAATGCTTGTGAAAGTATTATATTTAATATTCACTTTTCATAAGCATTAAATAAAAATATCCAATAATAATTCTGTTAAAACCTTACATTTTAAACAAATAAGTAAATTAAGTCAATGGGGGAAAAAACCCTTTTGAAATAATCCAGGATCAATCAATTATTTTTTTTAATCCTTCATTATAAAATTGAATTTAAAATTAAATGAGAGACAGAAAAAGATAATTTCCAAAAAAATTATTCTAGTAAATATTTTTACAAACTTGCAGAATCATTTTAATTTTATAAATATTCAGTAAACATAATGAAAACTGCACCAAGAGTGGGAATCTTAATGTGACCTTGCATAAAATTACTTTTAATCTTTTGAAAAAATATTAGGTACAAATTAATACAAATGAAATCCATAGATAAATAAAAAAATAATATAATTTAGACGCTAAAGATATTTTTGGTTTGAGTGCATGAATCACAGTTCAGTGAAATAATTTTAAATTAATTTTTTGATAAAATACACAAGCAAAAACAATACATTTTAAAATAATAATTTAAATTAAAATTATACGAAAAATAAATTCTTAAATATAAAAATAAAAACACTTGAAAAAAATGAGGTTAAATCATGACTGAATCCAGCAGCCACTGATTAACTCTCATACAACTGATAATCAGAAACCATGCATTTGGACACCTAAGAGCAAAGGTAATAGAACAGAGATAATGGAATGGCAGTTAGTACTAAAGATAGAGTACAAATTCCTTTTGTTAGAGTACCATGGGGTTTTGGGTGGATTTTCGCAAATTCTTCTTGCTCCTTCAAAAGTTTCTGTCTATGTTCCTCTCGTTGCCTTTGTAAGGTTTCTTGTTCTTGTCTAAGCCTCTCTCTTTCTTTACGTAGTAGCTCCTAAAATATAAGCATACAATTAATTCATTTTACATAATTATCTAGTAGAATGATGGTTCTCTCACTATGTCCAGAACACAAAATATATTTTGAATTTTTTAAACATATTCTCAAAATTTATGATTTACTCACTTTTATATGTACTAAATATAGTGTGCAATAAAAGCAACTGCTCACATAAAACAAGGAGAAAATATATATTCAAAATGATATCACATTTAAGTATTTATCTGAGTAACGATTCCTGAATGGTTTTGTTTCTAGAAGATATTGGCTATAAAATTGAAGACCGTTGAATATTGAGAGCTGTAAATAGTGATTAATCTTTTCCATTAAAGCAGTGATTTGCTTTTAATGGATATTTTAGTAACACATAATTATGATCAGTCAGTTTTACTCAATACTTTTATTAATATACCCCCAACATATTCTAAGACTTCATCTGCATTAATTCAAGTATTTTTGGCATTATTAATGTATTTCAATAAATTGCAAGCATCACAAAAGCCACAATAAATTTCAGAATTAAATACCTACTTTTTATTAACAAAAAAAAGGTTTTCTTAACTTTATAATACCAACAAAATTTAAATAAGAATAAGGTTATAATTAGCTGGTTGAGATAGAGCATCCTACTACCAGAACAAGAAATCAGACTTGATAGATGTCTTTAGTACAAATAATTTTTAGTTACTCAAAAATTACATCAGTCATTTTAAAGAAATATTTAACACATTTTTAAACATGTTTCAAGATAAATACAAGTGTGTTTTTTTCTTCATGCATTAAAAAAAAGTTTTAAAATTGTAAACAATTAAAAATCTAAAATCTAATCTTAAAATTTCAATATTTTTGATGCAAATTTATATCATATTCACAAGTCAAAAGTTAAGAAATTACATAACTTTTAGATTCAGAAGGAAAAAAAAAATTAAAACAAACATAAAAATAAAATAAATTGAAATTTTCTTAAATTTAGATAATGTTTAATACAAATAAAAATATTAGGAAATATTTTTTTAAAACTGATTACAGATGTGCATTAAATGCTCAAAACTGACAAGACTAAGCAATAATTTCTCATTAAAGTGTCTCTAAATGAAACAGTTTATTGTAAATTCATTTTAAGTAAATACAACAACATGCAAATAAATTAATTATAATTTACAAAGATTTATAACATTAAAGAGACACAGAGCACCAAAAAAAAAAAAAAAATGCCTTAGATTTGCTTATACTTTAAATACTATAAGCAAAATGCATGCAAAGACACTTCACCTTCTTCTTTGGCTTTGGCGGTACTTCTGGTTTAGCCTGTAAACTTGGTTTTTCTTTAATTTCATTATTCTTGGTATCTAATGGTTGGGAAGCAGAATCTGAAATAATTTTCCCTTCACCACCATTACCAGAAAGTGATACATTAGGCTTTGTTTCAAGACAGAGAGAAGAAGCAATAGGAGACTTTGCATTGTTAGATAAATTTGCAGAATCAGAAAGCATAGATGTAGCGATTTCAACTGCAGGTGAATTATTTGCCTGGAGAGTCAAATAAAATTACTTAATACAAAGAATTATATAATCAAGCTTGTGCTTTAAAATATATTTTACAAAAATTGTGATCAATTATTTTCTGCAACAAAAGGTAAAAACAAAAATAACTAAAAAAGCAGTTTAAAAAAAATTTCACTTCATAGAGAGAGAAATTTAGCATATTTTAGCCTTAATTTTATATTGGAAAATTAAAAATATATTTACAAAATAAGTATACAAGCAGAAAACATTCAATAACTTTAATACTGTTAAATTTTGTAATATTAAATTAAACATTTTTCAAATTATATTAAAATATAATTATACAAATCAATTCATATTAAAAAAAATCCTAACCTCTTGGATTCTAAGAATTTTTTCTCGTTCCCTTAATTGTTTCCCCTCTTCGAGCCTTAACCTTTGAGTTTCAGCTAATATTCTATCATTTTCCATCTTCTTTCTTTCCTCTTTTAATTTCAATATTCTGTCTTCCTCTTGTATGGTGTCACAGAATTCTTTCAATAAAAAAAATAATAAACAAAAGGTTGAAGAAACAGGACACCACAAAAAAAATACACACATCATGCCATTTCTCTACCAAAATATAATCCACAGATACAAATTAATAAGCAAATTTTACCTGTATTATTCAATAAATGCCTTTGCCTTTCTTCAGTTTCTAGATTAGCAATAATTTCTTGCTCTTTCTCCATAATTTCACTTTCTTCAAGTTTTAATCTCTCATCAGCAGCAGATTCTAATCTTTTCCTGCTTTCTTTTTCCAACTCCACTTCCACTTTTAAAATTTGTTCCAAGCCAGGGGGAGGAGGCACAATACTCTCATCTTAAAGAGGAAATAATATAAACTTAGGGTATCAGTAAAGAATAATGGGTAAAAATGTATTTAAAAAAAAAAATTGCTCCTCACCACAAGCAACATTCTCATCAGCATTTTCAATTCCTAAGAAATTTGATCTTCTTTTATGGATTTCTTTTTTAATGCGCTTTGTGGAATTCACTCGTTTCAAAGGTACTGCCTGAAATAATAATGCAATAAAGTCAATTAACTTAAAAAAATTAATAAAATAAAAAAAAAACACTCATTGGAAATAAAATTCTTGACTAACCTTTGGAGTTTCATTCTCAGCAAGAGGTGGTGGAGGAGGTTTTTCTTTAGGAGGTTCTGCAACTTTTGAAGGAGCAATTAGATTAAGTTCAGGAGATCCAAATAAATCTGTTGTTGGGATCTAAAAAGCATTTTTTTAAATTTCATTTTTGCATTATCAAGCTGTTTCATATATTCATATAACATTTATTCAACATGGTATAATATAATCAAAACACTAAACTAAATTAAAATGTAATAAATGCTCTAAATTAGGTGTGATTTAAGTTTAGATTAACTCCCCAATTTGCACATCAATTGAAAAAATATTTAAAAAATAAATTTTTATTAAAAAATTAAGTGAATATTTAAGTATTTTTTGCTTAAAGCATTTTTTCTTTCATTTTTAATAATATCAAAAAAGTTCACAAAAAATATTAAATACATAAAAAGTTTACAAATATTAAAGAAAATAGAATTATAAGCAATGTTACAAATCATAATTAAGAAACAAATGAGTAATGACCAATATAACTTGAAGTATAATAAAATTGTGTGTTTAAAATATAAGTTTCAGTGTTCATTTCATAAAATTAGAATTCCTCTTTAAAAATTGAGAACATGAGATACTAATTTTTTTTTCAAAGAAAATCTCTATTATGTTACTTTTACTTAGTTTATTGGCACAATTCAATTTTATATATGCAAACCAGTTAAAACATGATCAGATATATTCTATGTTCTAAACCTGAGAATGAGATTAACAAGCTTCATAAAAATTTATGTTACTATCACAATTCTATGATTAAGATTTAAAAAAAAAAAAAAAATGAAAGCTGCAAACATAATAATGTAAAACAAAGTTACAAATTTATTAGAACTTATAAAACTCTATAGACTAATCTAAAATTATGCAGAAATAAATTTGTCAAGTAATATTTATAAAATGCATGATATATGTTACTATTAATTAGCTAAATAAATTGAAAAAGAATTTCATAGAAGATAATTGTATAAACAAAAAGATATGAATATTTTACTTATATTGTTTCAAGGGGTATCATGCATATTTAATAAATGCTTAAAAATAACACTTTAATAATACCTTTGAAGACATTTCTTTGGCACGTTCCTCTTCTTCCAGTTGCTGAAGAATTAATTTTTCCATTTCTTCTGCAATTTTCTCAACTGGAGTTACATCACTCAAAGTGATTTTTTCATTACTAATTACATCAGTAGAAGAGTTACTTTGGGAATCCTTGCTATTTAATGGTAAGGACTGAAAGACAATATTAAGTGAATCTTCATTTATGCCAGGAGTTGTAGCACCCACCTCTTTCTGATTAGTAGAAGAGTTCATTTTTTCATTACTTATTTCCATACTAACAATCTTCGCAGTCGCCTTCTAAATAAATTTAAAATGGAGGTATATTAAAATAAAACATGCATTTCTTTACAAATTATGTAATGTCAAATAATGAAACATATGTTATGCATTAGAAATACCAATAAAATAAGCACAGCAGAACCATCATTATCTAAATAAAAAGTAGATACAATTATGAGTAGTTTAAAAAAAAAAGGAATGAATGCAGTAATTTGAATTATAAAATTTTTTATTCATTCTCTATGTTTTTTAGAAAAATAAACAGGAAAACTTATATAATCCTTAGATTTAAATATAAAAATATGCAACAAGTATAACTTATGATAATTATATACAAAAATTACTTACAACTCAAATTATGTTACATTATTAGGGTACATATTCATTAAATAATGTTGCTTCAAATTTTCTTAATACAATTTCCAATCAGTATTTTTGAAGATAACAATTATACTTTTGCCTTAAAATTATGATTTTAATAGAACAAAATTATAAATCCTAATTGATAATACCTTAAAATCAATTAGGATTCAACCGAAGTTCAGGTTTTGCTGTACTAGTAAAATTCACACATTAGGAAAAAAACACAGCAAATTCAAACTAAAATTGTTAATTCAAATAAAAGCCCAGAAAAAAAAATTTAAGCAAATATTGCACACTGAAACATTATGTTCCTCTTTGCCATATATATATTTTTTAATTTAGTAACAATAGTCAATTAAAAAGTGGTAAAGAGCTAATAACATGCAAAGCCAATTAAAAGCCATGTATGCCATGCATTATGAATCAATTCAAAGATGCAACACTTCTAGATGTTTCAACAGGTCACCTTTTTCTTACGGCGAATTGTATTTTTCTGTTTCTTTTCATTCAAATCTTCTTTAGTTTCACTAGTTTCGGAATGTGTATCTTTTTTCTCCTTTACTTCTTTTACAGAAACAGAATTTTCTGACTCGGGGACATCTTTTCCTTTTAATTCAACAGCAATTTTCTGTTTCTTTTCATTTAAATCCTTCTGTATTTCATTAGTTAGGGAATGTGTTTCTTGTTTCTCCTTTACTTCATTTACAGATGCAGAAATTTCCATTGACTCAGTTTTATTTTTTTGTTCCTTACACATTGATTGAGATATAAGGTCAGCTTCTTTATTACTACTTGATTTTTTTGAATTAGCTTTATTAATGGCAAGTGACTTTCCTTCTGAACAAGGAGTAATTATTGAACTGTTTAATGATTCACTCAATTTTTCTAATTTTACTTCATTTACAATGGATGATTTTTTATCTGAAGCAGATTTCACTGACTTATCGAGTTTTTCTGAATTTTTTTCATTAACTGTAGACTGTTCGTCACAGTAAGATGAAATTGGCGGTGATTTGTTTGATTTTTCTGAATTCTTTTTATCAACAGCTGGCAAATTTTGTTCAGAAGTGGTAGATAAAAGTGAGGAAGATTTCAGCGATTTACTTAATTTTTCAAAATTTATTTCATTTACAATAGGTTTTTTTCTTGTGGGAACAGATGCAGCTGTGATAGATTTCAGTGATTTACTCAGTTTTTCAAAATTTATTCCATTTATGCCAGGTAATTTTTCTCTTGAAAAGGAAGATTTTGATGATTTATTTGATTTCTCCGATTTTTTTCCATTAACAATCGGTACTTTTTCCTCTGAACTATCAGAAGAAACTGAGCCAGATTTCAGATGAGGGGTGGTTTTGGAATATTGTGCCTAGGAAGTTAATCAAAATACTGAAGAGCTTATATAAAAAATATTCAAAGACATAATATTAAAAAGAATAGCTGAAAGCTATTGATTAGATGCATGATTAAATAATAAACAAAAACATTTTGAAGACTTTAATAAAAGCTATGCCTTTGTATTGCATTAAAAAAATTAAGCCTAGTATTCATTAAACCAGTTTATATTTTACAGAAATTACAAATTTAAGAAATCATAATAATCCATTAGTATAAAATTATCAAAAAAAAAAAAAAAAAATCCTTTAAAAATATTGAAAACTTATAACTTAAAATTTAATCAAACTGAGAAGTTGATTGTGAAAAAAAGTATTTAATAAAACAAAAAAAAGTTGATTCCCAAAGGGAGGGGGGGATTTAATTCAAATATCAAAAAATAATAAAACATGATTAATATTTCCAGAAAAAATTTCTATATCCAGCTTACATATATATACATATACATGGAAAGAAAAATTATCAGAGGTAAAAGGAATATGAAAAAGATGCTTGCTTACCACTGGACTGCTAGGAGTAAAAACTTTAGATTTTGCATTAAGCTCTTCAAAGTCATCCACAAATACTTCATTTTCTGATTCTACACTTCTGTCAATTTTTTCAATAGAATTTTCATCATTAGAAGATGATTTAGATGCTCCTGATTCTGTGCTACTTTGAGATATTTTTGAATCATTTGAAATAACAGCATCTGTAGAATTACCATTAATCTTTGGAACATGCTGGGATTCTTCTTTGGAGCAATCTGATTTTTCTAAGCAAAATAAATATAAATATTACCTCTTTACATGTATATAGATGGTCAAATACACAATATTGTATGATCAGTATAAATCATCATTTGGCAATAACAGTTTAATTGATTAATTAAAAGAAAAAAATAATTAAGTAATTTAAATATAAATTGTGAAGCAGCTTTTCTTTTTTTTCTATGATTAAAATACTATATGATTCACTTTCAATAAGCTATTTAACATTCATGAATGAAATGGCAATGAAACTTAACACTCTATCATTTTAAGACAAATAAGGTAAGAGATATATTTTTTACGACATGTATATAACAATAATATATTAAAAAACAACAATTTTAATGAAGGAAACAAATTTAAATGTGTTTGTTTTACTGATGAACAGAGATGAAAAACTTAATAATAATTATGACTTCATCAAACAGAAAATTAAAAGATTTTTAAAACAAAGAACACAAATGCAAAAGTAAGAAAAATTATCAGAATTTAAAAGAAATCAATAAAATACCATTAGAAAAACTGTAAAATTGAAATTTACTTTATGAAACTATATTTTCAAATAAATCTTTTATGCAGTTTATTTTTAAAAAGAAAACATATTTTTAAAGAATTACAATTTTCTGTAATTCTGTATAAATGTACATGGTTAACTTCTTGAAAATGTTTTGTGAGACAACTTATTATGTAATCAATTACATTTTTTTACGAATATATGCATCTACATTTTTAAACAAATGGAAAATGAGAATTTTAGAAAATATAAGGAGGAAAAAATAAGACAAGGCAACATACTATTTGACAGAGATGTACCATTTACTTCCGATTCATCCTTTTCAGAAATCATAGGGTCCATCGTCTTCTAAAACAAAATTTAAAAACCACGAATTTTACTTTTTGAAAATAAAATATTAAGTAACTTAATAATAGTGTAATAATAATTAACTAATACACATATACACATGCTTTTGAAATAAATTTTTAAATTAATATGAACAAATTAACAACCAACATAAGTTTATTTTGT
>BMAV01025412.1:187609-228276 GCA_019973955.1 Trichonephila inaurata madagascariensis
AGCATTTTCTCCCCACACATAATTTCTTCTATTTTATCAACTTTTTTTCATATTATTTTTCAGAAAACAAAAAATAAACTTTTACAAGGCCACTATAATGCATTAAATGCTTAATTGATAACCCTTTTTGTAGATTACTTTTCCAACATAACTAGCATGAAAAATATTTAATATCTTAAGATGACTACTTACATACAAAATGTTATATTGGTATCTTTTAAAAACATCATTTGTATCATACTAACAGCAACAATAATGAATTTTAAATATTTTTCTCAAAATTATGTTTTTGAAAGGAATTATTTATTATTTATATAACATTTCAAGAAAAATAAATCAAGATCTAAAGTTTTAAGGACAAAAAATACATTTTCATGAAAATATGAAGGAGGGGATCCCCTCTGTCCCTAATGGCAGACTAACCCCTTCACAATGATTCACACTCATTGCTCAGATTGTATAACTGTAATTTACATGTATTTGTCATTCTAATTCAATTTTTTATGACCCATTTTTACTATCAATACTTAATGTATAAACAAATTTATTACAGTATCACAAATAACTTTTTTATATAGAGAGAGATGATCCTAAAGCTTTGATGTAGATTTAATATACTCTCTCATTTAAAATTGTTTTTATAAAGTGGAAAGGAAAAATTACAAATATCCATTCTGAATGTGTGATTACCTATACTTTTCAACATAATTTATAATTTTAAATTGCGATAACTGCATCAGAATATTTTATACACTGTTAGCTGTTCCAGTTAAAACTCAAATCAACTATTTTAGCAACAAGTATAATATTTCTGTTTCACTCTTTATATAGTTTCATTTTTTCTACTTTTTCTCCTGAAAGCATAGCTTTCAAGAAATAATTTTTAAAAAAATGGTTTCTGAAGTAATCATCTTAAAAAACAAACAAAAATAAATTTAATTTCTCGGCTGACAGGTACAAAAAATCATGCCTCACAAATGCTTAACACAACTTACTCCTTCATCTTCACTGTTAACAGCGCTGTTTTCTTCTGATCCCTCGGAGAATGGATGGCTAGAGCTATGCTTTTTATCTTCCCATTCCTGTGACTCAAATGGACTGGAGATAAGGCACAAACTTAAAGCTCTACCTCTATTAGCTCTAAAAAAAAATTTACATCATTATACTTAATTGTTAAAATGTGTTAAAGTTACACTAATCATTTAAGTAAAACTTAGGGTGTTTTTAATACATGCTTATTTTAGATTACTTCTGATTTATATGTTATTTACTACTTAAAATATGAAAAAAATATATATATATATTTTTTGCTGAAAAAAGAAAAGTAAACAATTTAAATATAATTTATTAAAATACTCCACCGAACTCTCTCAAATATAATTCCATTGCACATGTTCAAGATTTATTCAAAATTTTTTGTATGATACAGATTTGTATAGGAAGTATTATGAATAAAAGGGTATTTACGTATTAGTGTCACACAGCAAAATTGGCATGACACGAATTGTACCTTGATATCAAAACAACAAAGATTCTAACGTGTTTTATATATAAAAAATACCAATCAGTCAAATCTTGGTGGAAAATGACATGATTCACATAGTGATGCTAATATGCAAGTACCAATAACAGAAATGGCTCAATGCTTGAGCTAAAATGAAGATCTACTTACCAAACCAGAATATATTATGCCAATAATGTATTTTAATTGATTCAAGTTTACAGAAAATTGTACCAAGTTTTATGTTTATAACATTTTACTTATGAACCTCTCAGGCTCTTATCAAAAACATAACCAACTAGAAATGATACTTATTGATTAAAAGGACCCAGGGTTGTCAGTTGCTTTTTTTTGAATTATTAACACAAACATTGACAATATTATCCAATAAGATATATCAACTACAAACACAGAATTTTATGTTTTCTTCATATTCCAGAAAAACACTCATATAATGACATACCTAGACTAAATAAAAGTTAATAGTAACAAGCTACCTTGATTCAACCATTTCAGAAAATGTCTTTATTTTCTTCTGGTTAGTCTGAGAAAACTGTTCCTCTTGTTCAAATTGTCGAATTTCTTCTTGTCTTCTAAATACATCTTCAGACATTTTTCGCCTTCTAGATTTCCAACTATCTAAATTCTATAAAAGAATTAAAACCTTTGAAAAATGTCAATACAACATGAATCACAAGGCTTAAATTATTCATTTCACAAAAATACAAGATAATTAGAATATTCCTTCGACTAACAATATTTAAATTTTGTAAAAAATTTTTTTTAGAATACGCATTCAAACAATTAATTTATCCCTGATTCAAAGCTCTTCGATTCTCAGCCATGATTAAATATTATAATTATATTACTAAAAACTAATAGTAGTTAAAGGTTCAGTCAAACACTTAATTTTTGATGTAATAAATTTTTGAAACTACACAATATTAGAACAAAGCTTCGAGTTTATATTATTCTAAATTTTTAGATCAAAATTTTTTTTAAAAAATACAGACTTCATTTTATATTTATCATGCATATGGTAAAATGAGAATAACCATAAAATATCTTTCTTTATTTTGTTTTAAATATAAAATTCTACAGACCACTGAAAATTTGATACTAAAATTATGTCTTTAGAAAAGCATTATAACCTATAAATAGCAAAATATATTCGATAAGAGGAACAAGTTAAATTTTATTCTCAATTTTTAAGACCAAAAGAAGTTATTAAAAAAACATAACAGGAAGAGAAAAATAATATATATCAAGTTCAATGCAAATTAATAGATTCATCACACTTTATAGTACATGTTGTTCGCTTCAATGTATTTCGAGAAAAATTGAACATTTCTTAAATAATGTGCGCTAGTAAATAAGCGTCATTAAAACGGAAATGAGGTTGTTACCATGGTGATATACGAGATCATGCGTAATCCATGACGTCGCCGCTTTAAGTGTTAAACTTTTTAGGCACTGCTGTTCAGTGCGGCTTCCATACTGTCCTTTTTTTTAAAGCCAAATAAACTTTTTTTAAAATAAACTATTAAAATTTAAGATTTCTTTCAATTAAAAACGATAATCACAATTGCATATTACACTGTACAATGTTAAGGAATAAACGAACTGTAATCATGAAAATATTATATTAACAAACTTTAAATTATCTTTTAGGCTTTATTGGAAGTGATTAGATACTTTAATAATGAATATCTATACAGTATTTCTGCATCTATTAGTTCTCTCAAATTTCATTAATAATCGCATCGTTGTTTTCGAAATGGCGTTTAAATATTAAAAATATTTGCAATACATAGGAATAATTATTGCATCTACTTATTTTTTATAAATTTCCAAAATAGACATGATATGAGTAATATGAAAAATTTTAAAACACTGAAGTAGGCAGGTAAGTGTCACACACACGCGAATACTAATTTGTATTCATAGCAATGGTGTGACCGCCTTCCTCCTTTGTTTACAAACAAAAATATTTAAGACAATCTATTTAGAAGAAAAATTAATGAGTTACTAAACAAAAAGCATTACCTGCCTCCATTCCATCCCTTTGGAATGTTAAAGCATTCGACGAATCTAATATTGTGAAATTCAAAAAATACCCAAAAGACACAACACACAGAGGAAACGCCGCGTCTTGCAACAGTAGATTCCTTTACACCAGAAGGTCATAAGCACACATAAGGTTTTAAAGGATAAATTCTCCTTTATACACTTTTATTTCAGAGCGTTTTTAAAATACTTGAACAAGTAGATGTTCTTTTTAAAAAAGCCGAGGAACAAGTGAAATCGGAAAAAATGATTCGCTTCACAGACTTCGTCGACAGGTTTTTGCTTCCCATGCGTTTCGCGTACGTTTCCTTTTTGTGCGATTTTGGAGTACTACGTCGAATCATGGACGCTATTACAACCGTGCAGGTGAAAAGCATTAAAAAAGGGGGAAACTCTATCCGCACTTTTTACAAATGTAATATCAAATATTACTTGTGCTGCCATCTATTTAATTCTATCGGTAGACTACAGGGTATCCTATTTCACACAATAGAATCTGAATTGGAAGAACAATGATTGTTTTCTCGATCAAGAAAAATTTTGCAAATGGTAAATGAAGATAGGGAACGTATGTCTCTTGTAAACAGTACTCACAAAGAATATGATAAAAAGGTTTCGTTCTGAAGGTTATATTTGAAATGAGGAATGATAGAGGTCATGTTTCGAAACAATTAAAATAGAATATAGAAAAATTTAAGAATTAACTTTTAAACAATCAAAAAAGTAAAGTAACAAACTGTAACATACAAAAGGAAACAAAAATGGTGTGAATTTCTCTTAAATTCACTTATATACTGTTTTAAAATTTGTTATACTTTAATATATTAAATATTTCGTATGAATTTCACAAATACACATTTAATTTAATCTAAAAAATTGCTTCTCCTTTTTTCACACCACCAAATTAAATATTAGTTTTCAGTTCCCCAGTTCTTTAAATTTAATTTATTAGTCTATTCTTATATAAAAATAGTTATTTTATTTATGTAATCATTATTTTAAATTTTTTCCATTTTTCTACAAGTTTAATTAGTAATAAATAATTAACGCAAAACCAATAGAAATGCAGATTTCAAAAATTTAATTAGTTATAAGAGGGTTCAGCACTGAAATTGATCATATTCCTTTCAATTTCGAAAATATAAGGAATTTAATGAATCATCGATCGAATTTAAACAAATATATATTTTACTTTAAGCTTCAAATTTCATTAAGTATTCGGAGTCGGATTTGTAGGATAATTAAATCATATATTAATTTGTAAGATTATTTAGTTAATGTTTCTTAAATGCTTTCATAGAAAATTAAGAAAAATATTTTTTTTCTAATTAAGAAGTAAAGGCAATGAAATGCGGATAAAGGGGATTTTATCATATTTTTAAGTATAATTATGAAAATTTTAAAAGAATGAAACATAATAAAATGCTTCATTTTTTAATTTTTATTTTAATATTTTTATTCAATTTACCGTACAAAATTTTAAAAAAACAAATAATTTTTAACGTTTGTAACGTTTTTAATAACTGTGTTTCGAATTTTTATTCGTGGATACACCTGACAATAAAGTTTGACATTTTACTATCCTGTAACACATTCAATGTATTATATTCCCTTATAGAAGATTTCGAAATGTCTAGTTTTTCGCTCTTCATTCAAAACATCAAGAATTCATCATTTTCAATTAAGATTATATTAACATTTCTTTTTTCTAATCGTATTGATTTTTTTTATTAAATTTCCATTGCTTTACAGCTAAAAATATAATTGATTTTAATTAAAGAATATATTTTGCGATAAAAAAGCAAAATAAGCTAACATTATCAAAACTATTCTCACAATATTTGACTAATTACTATATTTGTTCTTACTAAACTCTATCGGAAGAAAACTTTCACTATTCAGCTTTTTCATGAGACTGAAAAAGAAAGGAAGCATGTGTCTTATTATATAATTGCCATTTATGAATTATTTTGCTTAAATATTCAATTTAATAATTCTGTCAAAAATTATTTTAAATGAATTTTGGGTAAGTTTATTTTTTAACTACTTTGAATTTTATGACTCGTCATTCTGAGAGAGCTAGAAATAATAAAAAGGATATGGCAGCATTAAATGTTTTTACGTAATACTTTTATTTTATAAAATGGGGGATTGAATGAGTGCGTGCTTATTAACGTCGCACTTTTAAGCAATACGAAGAGAACTGACCTCTTAATTTTGAACTACGGTCAAGTGGCAAGGACGTCATCTGAGCTGGCCCCGTTTCCGAACTTCTACACAACTCCAGTGGGAGGACTTTATGCTTAGACAGATTTGAGGTGCATTAGCCCCTGTACACGGTGGGTCTTCAGCGGCACTAGGGCTCGAACTCATGACACACCAGCCGCGTTCTCGTGACCATAACCACTAGGCTACCGCGGCCAACAAAGTGAATGAGTGAGTGAATATTAACGTCGCACTGTTCAGCTACACGAGGGCTTTTGGCGATGGACCACGTAATTTTGAACCAAGGTCAAGTGACGTGGACAACACCTGAGCTGGCACCCCCTCTCCTAGCTACCACACCACACTAACAGGAGGATGTTTCAGATCTCGACAGATTTAACGTCCATCGCTGCCCTACACGGTGGGGCTTTAGTGGTACTGGGCTCGAACTCATGACATGCCTGCCATGATCCGATACCTTGACCACTGGGCTACCGCAGCCTCCGCGGCCACCAAAATGAGTGAATAAGAGCTATTAAAATGAATATGAAAAATTGGTTCCCAAATAATGAGAATCACTAATGTAAGCGAAAGTGCACACGCAACAAAATAAATTAAGAGGCATAGGAAACAAACTTACTGATTGCCACTCCTCCTCTTCTTCTTTTAGAACTTCGGGTTTCTTAACCTCTTTTACTTTTTTTAATTGTTCTTCTGCCTGAAATATATTTTAAAAAAACCAACTATGATTTATGTGAGTGTAATATTTAGCTAAAATTACCAATATCACGAGATATTTTACATTATAAACAAAATGTTGCGTTTTACCAGATACAAAATGCAATACTTTTCCTTCACAAAAATGATTTAAATATTTCCTTCGTTTTACAGTTTAACTGTTAAGGAATATATGAAAATCACGAAACAAAAATTCAAATTAATTTATCTTATTCGCGATTAAGAGATCTCAGGGGTGTTAATTTGTTCTCGAGAGGTGAAAATTTAAAAAATTTTCAAACAGGAATAATTCTTTTGAATTTAAATTAAATAATTCGAATCTTTTACACATTATTTACAAGGGATTGTGGCTTCAAAAAAGTACAAAATGTTTGAAGTATAATAATAATTTTAAAAAATTATAAGCATATGAAAATTCTGTAATAAATGTTAAGTAATTTTTGCGTTGCTCACGCTATTTTCTAAAATAATAGCCTCTGATGTATAAAACTTTATAGAATTATAAAATGTATCATACTCTTTACACCCTACATCATTTAAGAATAATATATCTTTTGTATTTCAAAATATTTGACAAATATTGAAATTTTTCAAAAAATCTTCAATCTTTGTCAAAATTTTGAAAAATGTAATTTTTTTATTTTTTAAAAAACATAATTTATCAATATACTAATATATTATTACTACAGTGTAATAAGGATACATCTGACTTTTTAAAGCAACTTATAGAGCTAGTACTTAAAGCTACTTTTTAGAAAATAGCATGCGCAACGTGAAATTTAATAAATATTTCTTATAAAAAAAGTTTCTTATTTTCATATGCTTATAGTTTTTAAAATTATGATTGTATTTTAAACATTTTATACTCTTCTGAAGCCCCATGCTTTTATAAATAATGTGTAAAAGATTAGAATTATTTAATTTAAATTTAAAAGAATAATACCTGTTTGAAAATTGTTTAAATTTTCACCCCTGGAGAAAAAAATTAACACCTCTGAGACCCTTCAATCTAGGAAATACAAAAGCTGTTTTTATTACCTTTAATTTACGGCTTTGGTTATCAGTACAGATAAAAGACACACAGACGGTCTTCATTATAACACTAACTGGAAGTATTAAAATTACAACAAATACTGTTCTCAACAAATATTTTAACAGTATAACTATCAACGGATCTCTTAACCATGCTGAAAATATATTTTGCTTTATCGTCTATATTCGGAATTCGTAAGGCTGCTTAAAAAACTAATCTGTTTTACTAAATATATGTTTTGAATAAAATTTAAACTTCAACATGGTGGAAAAAGAAAATATAATACTTATGCATATTTAATATCTTCAAAAAAAATCCGGAAAGTTTTTCCGGACAAATTATAACATTTTTGTTCCTTTAACTGGAACAGTATTCGAAATTTCTTGAATATATATTTCAGTTAAACTATATACATATTATGCTTTTTCATAGATACACTGAAATAATTATAAATTACTTGATCGTAAAATTTTAATATGCATATAAAATTCTTGCCGTTAGCACAAATCATTAAATATTTGATTTAAATCAAATTGCAATCATTTTAGCACATTTGCACCGAATCTGAAACAGAAACTTTTAGAAATATTAGAAAAACATCAGCTTACCAGCAAGTATTAACATGGAAATTAATATGCCGAAAGTAGAAAATCTACTCCAAAGAATTTCTCATTACATGAAGAATAACAATTCAGTGTTACACATCCCACTGTGAAGTGCCTAGCATTCAGACTAAAAAAGAATCTAGAATTTTTTCTCACAGCATTCTAAAAGAAATACTGGAGACGCCTTTTTCGATATGATGAACAAGAGGAATGCACAATTCAACGCAATTCATAGTTTGGACATTACTTCTTTTGACAACAGAGAGCGCCCCATTCACTCAAAGCATGGAATCAAGGCTGAGTGATTTTTATGACATTCAGTAAAAATGACAAATGATTTGTCCGTGTTTTGCATGTTTAATCTTGAAAGACTTTTTAAAAGGTTAAACAGGTTGCTGACTCTTAATGCATCAGTATGGATATTAAAGATATAGAAATGAATCAAACTGATTTTAAGAGTTTTATTTTATTTTACTCAACATTGTTCTCAGTGAGTGTTTATTAGCGTAGCACTACTGTAAAGCAACACGAGGGCCATTGGCGACAGATCACGTAATTTTGAACCATAGTCAAGTGACGAGGACGGCACCCGAGCTAGCACCACCATATTTAAACCTGCCGTGTAGAGGGGCAAATTTAACGTGCAACATCCCCTCTATATGGTAGATCTTCAGTGGCACTGGGGCTAGAGCTCTTGACCATAACCACTAGACTACTGCGGTCACTAATGTTCTCCGTGAGAAAACAATAAAAACATGTTTCTATGTAAATATACTTTGAGCCCCTTTAACTTAGGCGAGTGCAAACACTTTTTTAAAATTCAAAACATAGAAATTGTAAAAAATAGTTTAGGAATATTTTAAATCTAATACCGAATGCTTTTCCCACTAGCATAAAGCTTAATTTTTGAGAAAAAAAATGGGCCTTTAAATACTTTATGATTGTGTATATTGTAGTTAAATATACTCTTTCTGAAATCGCAACACATTTTTTTAATTCACTGAATTTGTATTATTTTAAAAAGAAGTAAAGGGGAAGACTATCATAATATTTTTTTAAAGAGTTTTTTTCAGTTTTTGTGTGCTTTGATATGAACTGATAAATATTAAAAATATTCCCACACAATAAGACTATAGTAGAAATCGTTAATTTTGTTATTGTTAGAACATAAGCTTTGATTTGTTAGTTCTCAAACCATTAAAAGCTAATCTTACAACAAATGTTATATTTTTAGATTTAAAATGTAATTTTTTTTATGTAATAACGTATTTCTCTATATGCCTGAAAATTGCAAAATACAGTTAGATTTTTATTAGAATATTTTTTAAAAAAAAGCGCTACTTGGGGATTTTTAAGTAAGCTGAACAAAAAAAGAAGCTTAGTCGCTGAGTGGTAGTGCATCACGTTTCCATGCCACAGGTATGAGGTTCGAACCACAGGCTGGGTAAGGTCGACTCAGCCTGCCTTCAGGGGGTCGATAAATGAGTACCAAGCTTGCTTGGGAACTTAACACTGGGGGTTTCGCGTCAGACTGACCACCTGTCCGGAACATCTGCTCATGCACCTCAGTGCCTAATGTCACGTATACTGATATAGGCAAAATAGGCCTTGGCCATCACGGGCTGTTGCGCCATTGAGTTAAGTTGAATAAAATAATGCTCTCAATACAAGTGACAATAAGTAAAAAGAGTATTCTTTTAAATTTTAATCATTTGTTAAAACATTTTTACCGATTTCTTTCGTAATCCTTTTTTTGGCACACATTCATTGTTTTTTAAATCCTAATGAAATGTACTCTTAATTTCATTAAAAAGTATTAATAATCATTGTATGCTAATCAGGTCACTAAAATATTTAAGCTGCAGTCTTCTTCCAACAGAATAATAAGCTATAAAATTTATTCTCGACTGCAGTTACTACTATATGAACTTTCTTTAATTATTTAATATCATTAGACAGTAAAACTTTCCCAGGGCCGGCCAACACATTAAGTTAATATTCCTGTCTAAATAATGTATAAGACTTTCTGACAAACATATGTACATTAAATTTTCTATATAAAATGCAACTCACCTTTTTATACAGAGGACAAGAGCCTACTTTTACAAACTGAAAGGGATTATTGTGCGTTTTGACCACAGTTTTAGAAACTGTTCTTGTGGGAATATGTTCTGCCCCATTATTGCTGGCTCCACTGTCAGTGGAAGACGATCTCGGAGGAGGTCTGTTGTTGCCCAAGGGGGTGTAGGGCCTAGCATCAGTCCCTAAGTTGGCCAAGCTTTGTGAGCGTGATCTCCTCGAACCATTGAAAGGATCCGAGGCTGGCCTTTCGTCCTCTTCGTAGGGACGATCAAAGGTTGCTGAGTACCGAGTGGTACCAGGCATTTCAATATGCTATGAGCTTTTCGCCTAGATTCTTCAATTACTCAGCAGGTTCTTTCATTGTCTTCAATCTGTGTGGCTAAACTGAAAAAAAAAAAAAAACATTTTTAGTAATATTTCTGGTAAAACTTAAATCAAAAGAATCCTTAAAAACAAGGTAAGAGAGAGTATTTTGCTTAAGTTATTTTCATGTCATGTTAAAAATAAGACTGTCACCAAAATTCTGGGACCGATTGTGAAGAGCTGCATAATTTGTAAGATTAGATAGGGTAAAACTTAGAAAGACTAATTGAAATAAGAGGTGTCCACATTAATTTTTTTGTTAAGGCTGTCTTCGGTAAAAGTATGAGAGCTTGAACTAAACTCGAAGCACATTTTCAGGCAGAAAAATGCCTCAATTTCCATGGAAATCTGCAATATTATAACTCATATATCTTTTAACAATGTAGTGTTTTCAAAAATTTTAAAATATTCCATGAATACTTTCTTTTTTGTTTTAATACGTGAAGGCATAGCTCATTTAACATTACGGTATAGGAGAAAAAATGCAAAACACATTTTATACCAGAAAAAATGAGTCTCACTCAGTTTGAAATGGGAAGTGTGACAAAAAATTCTGCTTTTTAAAGGATAGTGAAGCCAGAATATCACATTAATTTTTCATTTCTTATATATCTAAAAAAATGTTCCAAATTCGGGTCCTATCCTTTAACATTAACCGAAGACAGCCTTAAATACTTTCTTGCATAACTCAATTAATTTGATTCGATTTTAATTTACGTCGCACTGCGAAACGACATGAAAGCGACAGACTATTGACAACAATTTTGAACCATGGTAAAGAGACGAGGACAACACCTGAGTTGGCAGCCTCTTCTTCAAACTTTCACACCACTCCAATGGGAGAACTTATATTACTTCTGGAAAATTATTTGTAAAACAGAATATTCACAAAATCCTTTTTTAATTTTTTTTTCTTTATAAACATAAAAGAAGTTAATTTTATGAACTTCTCCTTATGAACCCTTAAGTTCATTTTTTGCACTGCTCCTAAAAATATACAAAAAAAGTCCATATTTTATTACAAAAAAAATTAAAGTGGTTTTTTTTTTTATATCCTGCAGATTAAATTAAAAAGTTTAGGTACTTCTTCGAAATATCTAATTGATTATTTGTCTTTCTAAGAAAGACAAATAGTCGATTTCTACGAACACAATTCGTGTAATCCTTTACTCGGATATTAATAACGGAAAATTGTATTGTAATTCAGATCTTTTTTTATAAATGTTTCTTTTAATGACTCTTAAACATAACCTTCAACTTGAGTTGCTTGTCTTTTATTTTGTTAATGCTTTAAGCCATGCGTTTTAAAGTTGGAAACAAGAGATATCGTATTTATTTCCGTGTTTTCCGATGACCTTTACTCAATTTCTTGGGCGGAACATAAAGTAATGTTGGCTACTTTGAAAAAGAATAGTTACAGGAATTTGAAGATTATTTTCTTATATAAATATATGAATGTAACATTGAATAAATGAATAACGAAAAAAAAAGGTTAAGAATTCCGCAAAAATTTCTAAATTCTTGAAAACAGTTTCAGATGAAAATAAAATAGTTATTTCCACGAGTAATTTAAAAAAAATAGTAAGTAATCCGGCAAAAATAACCGAGAAAGCAATTTTAAATCAAACAATAGGCAATAGTTATGCAATATTTAAATCGATTGAAACATTAAAACGCGATCTTTTGGTAATCTGATATTTAAATATTTGTTTTTATACTTCTTGCTGATTTTTTTCGTTTGCATGGTATTTCCCATATATATATAAATTTAACTTTACAATAAAATTTAATTTATTCGAACATGATGAATAATAAAGCAGAAAAATTATACAATTATTAAATATAAGTATGTATTTATTTTTATTTATTCATTTTTGTACCTTAGAATTTTCTTTTCAAAGTACAGTCGAACTTCCATATTTCGAACCTCTATATTGCGAATTTTTTTGTATAGCGAACTTTTTTTCTGGAACCAAGAACATTTCACGAATTTCTTCGTAAAATAATCTTCGAATAGCGAAGTGAATTTTCTATATAACAAACTTTTTTTCTTCTGTGATTCAATTTTTTCTCCCTATTTTTAAAGCATTTCTGGACATTTCAAGTTATTCTTTTTTTTTTAACGCATTTTATGGAGGTCATAAATTTTGAACTGGTATTATTAGGTGTCTAACTCACCGAGAGCAATAGAATTCTGGGCGTTTCATCCAAGAAGTGCAACCTTTCACCCCCATTGCCCAGTTCACTGGAAACATCTTCGATACATAAATAATGTAATAAAATGTATATTTAAAATTACTTGTGTGGCTTAAATTAGAAAATGTCCTTAAAACTCAATATTTTTAATATAAATTTTTTTTAATTTTAAAAATATAGTGTATTTCTCGATATTTTTTTCTTCCTTTTACAGTTTTTCTTTCGCTTTGTTTTTGATAGGTAAGATGTATAAAATAGACATTAATTTATAAAAAATGTGTAAATAATTACTTTTTTTAATATATAGTGTTTGAGAATTTAAAATTTGCTTTATATGGTTATGAAGTATATTGAAAGATGAACTTCTAAATATAACGAATTTTCCAGAAAACGAATTTTTTTTCCGTCTGTAAATTTTTGAAAACTACGTCGAATAAATAAAAATATTTTATCTCAGAAATAATTTTAACATGATAAATATAACTCATCAAAAACTACTCGAACAAAAAAATTTTAACAACTCCCAATAGCAGCATATAAAATAAAATCTTTTGGCTCAAAATTTTCAAGCGCTTGATTTAAAAAGTCATCTTGATTTTAGAACAAAATTTCCAGCAAACTGTTACAAAAATAAAATAAATTTGGCATTGTTTATATTAATTTTCTTAAAGACAGGTTACCTGTAGATTTAAGGGCATAAATCAGATTGAGATTGATTCCTAAGATTATTCATCGGTACCTCAATTGAATAAATAAACGGGAAGCCTTTACACAAACAGATTGCGGTTAAAATGATCCCGCATACCACATGGAAGAATCAAGATCAAGAATTATTCGGGTCACTGAACATAATTATTATTGCATTATATTTACATCTCTCAATAAAGGTAATTTATGGTTCACAGGCTTGCAGAGAATATAAATACAGCCGTTGATCGAAAAGTAAATAGTGTTAACTACTTGTTGTTCGATAAGGTCAAAAAGTACCTGAACTGCTGGAGGCAAGGACGATCAGTTATTGTCACAACAATATTTTCAGTTTTTTTTTTAAACATAACTTAATAACTTTCATGTCACGTGAGATAATCGAATGGGGTCATGTACTTGCTAAAAAAGTACAACTGTAGAATTTTGAAGAACATGCAGCGAAAATAGTTAGAGAAAGCTAATATGATTTAAATAAATTATATCCCTGTTTAAAAATTTAATCCATTGATTACTTAAATGAGTTTTATCATTTAAAAATTTGAATTAAAATGTTTTATTCTTAAAACAGTTCAAACTACAGTCATGCAATCGAAATCATACTTCAAAATCAATATCGTGGAGGACTTTTTTAATAAAAAAATAAAAAATAAAAAAAGGACTTAAAAAAGTCCTTTTTAAATAAATTTTCCTTTTTTTAATAAAAGTACATTTCTGCAAAATAAATATATAAAAATTCGATTTATCGCAGAAATTTTTTTAAAAAAATATTCCATAAGGAATATTGCTTATGAACATATCAAACAATTATTTTATATGCAATCAATTTTTAAAAATAGAATAAAATCATTTATGAGAAATTGATTAATGGGTGGGGATGGGGGATCAATTCCAGTGTTTTTAATATAAATATTCAACATAGCATAGAGATTTTAGGAGTAACTAAGAATTTTAAGGAACTCTTTGAAACTCTAACCAACATTACATAACATATTGAGCAAACAGGAAATACAGATGAGAAAAAATTACAGAAGTCGTTTTAGTGAGCAATATTTCTTTTCATATTTAAATGTATTTCACAATATAAAGGAATTTTTTTAAAAAATTTCCTCTGGATAATTTTAAAAAAAAATCTTTATTTACTTTTTGTTTTTTGAAAAGTTCAAATTATTTGAAATGCTTACGAGAATCAGCCAATGCATAAATCTGTATGTTGAAATATTTCGAGAATCATTAAGGTAATCAATTTTATTACTTGTCGCGTATGAAATATTTTCAGGAATTGTTTGTCCGATTTAAACTGCTGATTTTTTTTTTTACAGTTTGAAAATGCATGAAAAATTCCTTTTCATTCTTCTAATGAAATAAAAGAGTAAAGTTCAATAGTTCACGAATGGTAAGGCATTTATTTCTACATAAAAGTTTCTGGTTTACATTTTTGTTGATAAATTAATCTCCATTTCTAAATATTTCTCCATTTTTGCAGCTATATATAGTTTTTATTCCTCTATACTGCATTCCTCTAACGACTAACATGGATAGTTTGAAGGGACAGAAACATTCCGATATTCTTAAAACTAATTTTTTAAAATTACAAAAATGCAAAGAATTGGGTATCAAGTGGAAAATTTCTCTGGTGAATGGCGCGCATTATTTTAAATGGTTATTATCTCTTAAAACTACAATATAAAAAATAGCACCTTTACTATCATATCTATTTTTAACAATTAACTTATATTTTTACAAAAACTTTATGAAGCTGCAGAAAAAATTAAAATATTTATTTTGCATATTCTACATCATAGTATCGGAAATTATTATAAATTGGAAAAGAGCAAATAGATCAAGAACTATAATAAGATTGTTTTTTTTATATATAAGAAACTTAAGAAAGCCGTACAAATTCATAAGTCTGCTGAAATCGAGATGATTTATGTAAATGAAATGTTATAAGACTTTTTGTGCTATACATACTTATTAAAGTGCGAGTTTTAATTCATTTTTTACTGCATCTATGCTGATTAAGCAAGCGCGGACACGCTAAACATTCAGTAGAAAATAGAGCGATATATCACGCAATAATAATATAAATAAAAATAACCTGCAGAAAACATTAAATTAACAAAAACTTTAAAACACGTGATTTTACTTGAATTATATGTGTAGTAACATTGTTGTATTAGCGAATTATAAATAGGAAGTACATTAACAGAATTTTATTTACTTTTTTTTTCTGTATCATTTTAGTCATTCTGAAGACCAAATTTGATGGTCTCCTTTAAATCATATTTTAAGAAAAGAGCAAACTGAAAAAAAAAAAAAATTAATGCCCTAAATTTCAAAGTATGAGCAACTACATAACTTTTATGAACACTAAGTCTTAAGACTACAAAGTGAACTTAAAGGAATAACATATTTACAGGAACAGAAGCTAGTTCTATTTTTCAATGAATTAATCATAAGAAACAGAAATAACCTGCAATGTTTTCTACAGTAGTAAGATAGATGCATTACTTTCAAAACGAGTTTTTCTCTCGTATATCAATATGAGAACCGTCCCTGACACGCGCTCGAGAAAACGCGCGAATGGACACCCTGCCAAGGTAGTTAGTTCATCGGTTAACAGTTCATCAATGGCATAACACCCGGTAGCAAAAATCATTTTTTTTTTTATCCATCGAATTCCTAAACGCAACATCCGTTATTCGGTCACATTTTTTTTCTTCTTTCTAATTCTTGTTTACCTTTTCGTTTCCATTCCCTTCTCCAGTGTTATTTTAGGATAAGTTGTTCTCTACTGGGCCTAGTTGCAAGCACCGATAGCTGTTTTATCGAATAATCTTTCAAGTAGTTTACGTGTGGACTGGATGGTTGTTCTAATGCGGTAACTCGTTGTCTTACCATTACTGGTAAGCGATGAATGATAAGATTACGTGCGTTCGATGCGGAGATATCCCTTTAAAGTTCGAATGTGCAGCAATACCACACTTCAGTGATCAAATGAGGCTACGGGGACTTTACGTTCGAAAAGATGCGATTGGGAAGGATAGAAACAAAAGAAAATGTATACAGATTAGGTTGGCTATTTACATGAAGTATTTCATCTTGATTTTAGTTTCGTAGAAACTACTTCCTGGTGTAGAAATAACAAATATTTACACTTGTTATATCCGTAAAAGAGAATTGATTGAAATAGTTTGTACAAAACAAAACGAGACAAATCGGTAGGATAAGCCTGTTTACCCGAATTCGGTGCAAAACACATTCAGAAATAAAAGAAAAAATCGCGAGAATATTTTGTTGTTTACCTAAGAAATAGGTAAAGTTTAAAGAAAAATTTCCAGTTTCCCATGAAAAAGTATTTTAAATGCAGTTGCTTTGACATTTCTCCATCATTTTTCTAAAAGTGGGTGGACGTAATATATACTATAAATCATAGATACCAACAAAACAAGCAAAGTATTTTTAAACCAAACTTTCTCGCATTAAGTCGATTATGTATGAATATTTCTTTAACAGGTAAGGGCTACTTCAATTTTCTTTCAAAAGAATATAAATAATTAATATATATCGCTTCTTATCCATTATTTCAAAAATACATAAAGTTTATGCCAGTCGTAGAAAACGAATGAGAAGTATTCATATTGTAAATATGATTCATAAATCTTTGACAGAAGACGAGTATAGTGAATTGTTAAGTATGTGTAAATAAAATTCACCTAGCGTTTTTTTTTTAAATCAAATAACTTGCAATTAAAAAAAAACCTCGAAATTTTGATTTTTTAATAAAATTATTTTGTAAATGTTATTCTTGTTTTTTAAAAAAACCTTTTATAAAACTATTTTTCTGTGATTAGCACATTCTCCTTCTCCCCCTAATCGTTTGTGAATCGTTCGAATTCGAGACATTAAAAGTTATAGCCAGAAACGATTGATTGATTCTTTTGACACTCTGAAGCAACACGAGGTAATGTTTTCCCACTTCCCACATGCAAGATCGACTTTCCAATGCAGATAACGTAACGTCGTTCATTTTTCCACGTGCAGTCCTGTAAAATATTGCAGGATCCATTCATCTGACATCACGCCGAGAACCGATGCCCATAAAAAATACCACACTCTATTTGCAAGCAGAACCTTGAGTGAAAGTCGAGGTGTAAGAAGGGACTGCCCCATCCCCAAGAGAGTGGGTACAGCAGTTCACTTGAAACACTCGAAAAGAGACGCGCGCGTACGTTGAGTTTTGCCTCCTCCATCACCAATAAAATATTCTGAAGAATTGAAATACTCAACAGTTCAAATAACTTGTATCTAAATGTAAATACAATTGTAATTAATATCTTGGATGTAATAAATCAATAATTTAATCTCTTAAGTCTCACGCTACTTATTAATTTTCCACAATCGTCACAATGGGTCCTATTCGCAACGGACCTTGTAATTTTGAACTGAATAACACCATGAAAATAAATTGATTTTTTTTCTTCGACTCGTAGACAAGATATTCTCCCAAAGATTCATTTCTAAAAAATTCCCCCTATCTTGATCCATGGGAAAGCTGTCTTTCCTTCAGCCACAGTCCCTTATGCTGAAAAGTTCAGGGATCTATGCTTTAGCACCCAATCATAGTTTATTTTTCCTCGTCGCGTCTTTTTCTCACGTCTGCAGTGACTAGAGAGTCAAAATTCGAGTGAATACTAAAATAAATCAGTAAGACGAAAAGTTTATGCTCTGCAGCGCGTTAAAAACATGGGAAAAATCTCAGTTGTTTACCGAACGGCAGACTGAGTTTAATCGAAATAGAGTGTGTTTTGAACTAAACATCCGGTTATCATATTTAGAATTATCAAAAAAGAAGTTAAAAAAACTCAAAAATGTCTTAGGAGGCCACCTGCAACTAGTCAGGATATATATATATATGTGTATGAGAATATTCAAATGGACTTGGCGTGTTTTCACATAATTTGATTGCAATATTCTCATGCCTTGATTCACACGGATACATCATTAACACGAAGAGACAAAGAACGCGATCTCTTAACGGTAAATATTCGAAATATGGTAGGCTGGTTTTTTTTTGTTTTTTTTTTCAGATAACAGATTTCATACATTTCTCTCCAAAACATTGACTTTACATGAGTAATTTTTCAATCTAGTGTTAATTTTTTTATGAAGAATAATAATGATTATAAAGAGAAACTTTTTTTTAAAAAAAAAGTTATAAATGATTCCATAAGAATGTTAGGGCAAAACTACGTCTGCATTGAACAACAACATAAGACAATAAAAAAAAATTCTAATCCGTGTTTAACTTCGTTTTATATTTTCAAAAAAGGACGCGACATTTCAGTTCTTTCCTTATTTTATCCTTATAGAAGGCTCAATTTTATAACTGAAATTGTGGTTCAAAAATCGGGAGAGATTCCGGTATTATTTCATTCAACTCTTATAAAGGATAATACACAAACATTGAGGGAAATAAACTCACAAAAGCATCATTAATAGAACAAATTAAGCACACACATTCATCAGATTTCTCACGTTTCTTTATCATCCGTTTTTCAGTTTCATAACGCAAGATTTACTTATCTTCAACACACACACACGATGATATCAGATATTCAAAATCATTTATCCTAAATCTTTTAATTTTTCTATATCGCCTAAAACACAAGAAATTTTTTTAAATTCAGGACCTGATTTACGTTCTTCTCACTACTACTATAAAATAATTAAATATCAAGTCAAATTTTTGATTTTGTGCGTCAACACCACATTAGTGCTTTATAATGGATCGTATTACTTTGAACTATAATCTAAAAACGAAGATATTACATGGTTTAGAATTTTATTATTTAAATATCTATTACACCAGTAGAGATCTTTAAGGCCAGAGGGGACTAAAGACGTTTTAGGTTTAGCTTAAATCACTGTACAGCTATCTGTTGAGTTATTACCGATGTGTGGAACTTGTAATTTTAATCTTCAGTCACGTGATGAAGATATTTATATATAAGCTGGTATTTAATCTTCTAATTTTTAAAAATATTAGAATTAGGGCTTGAAAATATTAGAATGAAATAAAATGAGGATTTCGAAATTCAGTCAAATTCGACGAGCAGAAGTACTCATAATCCACATTGAGATTATCTCGTTGAATCAGGGTTGGAGCCTGAGAATTGACTTAGCATCACTTATTTCAAAAAATAACTATTGGGTAGCCAAGTTTTAATACCAAAGAGTCCTATCATTGTTCATAACAATCTAAGATAGAATCAAATTGGAGTCTGTCTGTAATCATTCACCAACAAGACCGTGTTTACAGAAGCATATTTTAGGTATAAAGGAATAATTGCTAATCTCTTTACTGGATTATTTATAGATAAGATTTTCTAAATAATTGATATTATTATCAAAAAAACAGTAGGACGGATACTGGATGTATGGAAAGTATTTTTCTTAAAGATTGTAGTGTTTAGCAATTTGCATTAGAACTTTTTTTTTAAAAATCAGCTTCATAAAAGAACAAAATTAGCATGAATTATTTCTATTAGCCTTTTAGAAATTGCTTAAAATTCAGTTACACTTACGAGTTAATTAGCAGCCATGTTTCCTAAGCAACCTCTTTGAAAAATTGATAGTTAAATTAGTTGTGTTTAATGGAGCAAGGATTTAAGAAAATAACTAAGTGAAGGACAAGGATGCTTTTCTGCAAGACTTCAAGGAGAACTGGCGCCCCACTTCAGAGACAAATACAAAAAATATTCAATTCGAACTGATAACGAAAATAAATCGATTGCTGTACGATGAAAAACAGATTATCGTTTTAAGTACTGCCAGTTAATGTATTTAGAGAACCGAAATCAGACTTTTTGTATCTGAAAACAGTTTCAATTAAAAAACAAAAAAATGCAAATATTAAACAAAAAATACTCAAGAAATTTAGCATTTAATTTACTATACCTTTTTTAAAGGTCTTAATGCAAAAATTCCTATATAATTTCTCCGTTGAAGAATATTAATAATACGGTAAAAAAATGTAGAATGTTTCAATTATTATATTAATATAAAATTCTATTTAAAATTTAGTTGTAATACTTTTGTTCTCAGATTAATCCCTTATCAATTTTCAAATAAAAATTTAGAAAACAAAATGCGTTACTAGTCACAAAACTTATTATCAATGAAAACGGAGGAAGCAACTGAATGAAGTTCAGAAGGAAATTGAATTGTTCATAAAATCGAACGTGAATAAGTCATTTTACCCACACGAAATTCTTCCAATACTTTTATCCAGCAATTTTCTCTTATCCTTATTTCGTTTTTATGTTATCCATTTTCATATTTACCAATTTTCTAATATATTTTCTTTTTATCACTCTCATTTATATAATAAGTGTACTAATTATTTTTTTCCTCTTAACACAAATTAATATTGCAGCTGATAAAAAATAGTCGTTTTGTATTTCCCAAACACGCAAGGTATCTCATCAGCAAAACATCTATTCATCTCTGTCTATATATTTGCATGCATCATTAATTTCGTTACGTTCCTGCTCAATAATCCTTTTAGTTGCTTTTCCGTGTGTATTGTTGTCTTGTATCCAATCATTTAATTAGAGTTAAATAAAAAGTAACAAATGAGGCTTGAAACACATACTGAATGAGTTACTCACGTAATACATTTACATGCACTTGCGTGCCGAAATGTCGAACTGCCAATTTTAGATCTCTCAAGGTGGCACAACACTGGTATTTAATAACAAAAAGAAACGCCGATAGTTTGTCAACAAACTGTCCTCTAAGGAGGAAATATATCGAGTTTCAGATATAAACAAGAATTATAATGCAGAATCCATTAACCAAGTTTCTTCCCACATAAGTGTTATGAAGTCACCAAGTTTTATTTAAAAAGTGCGTCACGATAATTAGTCTTCTGTTTTAAGGTAAATGTCACGAGATATTGATGGCACGAATTGATAATAAACTTCGAACAGTCGATGGATATTCGTTTCTCGTGCCTACATAACCCGAGGCAATAAAACGTGTTAAGGTCTTTTTTTTGGTTTTAAGAATATCCTGTTTTAATTACACACTCCAAGGTTTTCTTTCGTCGGAAATAGACAAAGTAGAACTTGTCAAGTCCTATTGTTTTTGACCTTGACATTGTTTTCTAGCCAAAATACAAACAAGCTTTTTTTTCCTTGTTGCAAAATTACTGTCGCAGCTCAAGGTACTCTTGATATAATTCCAAGCCTGGTTATAATTCTTTACATATATTTTACTAACTACTAATAATTAAAATTCAAACCAATTTAATGTGATTTTAAGAGAAAAGGATTTCAAAGATTTTTGACCAATATAAAATTTTAGTGCTTTAAATTTTAAAAACTTCAATAAAAGGATCAATTAAGCCGTCGAAGTAGTCTATTTTTCTACTCTTTGTATTCTTCAAATAGGGTATAATTCGAGTAACGAAGAAGAATCTTTTAGTCGATGCATTTTAATAATAAACCTAAACTAGAAATGAAAATTTCAGATAAAAATATCAATTAATTACTTGAAAATTGATGTATGACATTATACTAATTCTTACTGTTCTGTTAAAAAAAATGCGCTCATATTTTATTTTATTATGAAAGGATACTGTAGAGTTGATTTTTCTCTCAAAAATCGAGAGGAAAATGTTTCAAAACTATATATTTCAATAGGTGTGATAAATATAGAAAAAGTTTAATGAACTGTTTTGTCTTCAGAAAGAAAATGGATTCGAGTTCAACAAAATCTAGAATGAAAAATTATGTAATTGCTGCATGTTAAATCTAACTGGGCTTCAAAATCCTTGTATTTACAAGAACGCATTCTAGTAGAGGGTGAGTGTTTATTAACCTTGCAAAATTAGGCAAAATGAAAGCTATTGGCAACAGACCTCGTAATTTTGAACTTTTGTCAAGCGACGAGAACGACACCTGAGCTGGCACCACTCTCTCCGAGCTTCCACACCGTACCCACGGAAGGACACTAAACCACGACAACTTCCACCAACTTCCTCTACACGGAGGGTCTTCAAGGATACCAAGAGCTCGAGCTCATGACATGCCGGCCACGAGAGTTCGTGACCATGACCACTAGGCTACCGCGGCCACTCTAGTAGAAGCAATTTGCTTTATAATGCGAAGTAAATTAAAATTCACTCACAGTAGAGGAAAATACATACTTGGGTACCATCATCATTTAATCGTGATTAAAAACTAAGAACGATTTACATATCCTTAATAGATCTAATTCAGCAAAATCCAATTAATTTTCATTACGCATAATCATTAATAATGCCACTTAATGTCTTACGCAATGAGGCTAAGATTCCGATTCAAGCAAAGAAATTCCTTATAAAAAATATAAATCACTTTTCTAAAATTAGTTTTGCTTCTTCTGAAGAATTCAAACCGACATACGGCGCATGTGTATCACCATTTACTATTCGCCATACTAAAAATAGTCACATTCTATAGTATAGGTCTCTCTTAGACAATAGAACTTAATAAAACAGAGCTACCGAAAATGGTAGCTTTAAATATCGAATACAATAGCTGTGGAGGCTTTCCTCTAATTCTTTAATTAGCTCATTCCAATTTAACGGCACATGCGTCGCAGCCAATTTACAGAACTTACAGAAGTTTAAAAAAAAAACAGTTTCTTTTTCAGATTTTTATAATATGAATCATCGTGTAAATTCAATTTCGTCAAAGCTGAGAATTGGATTGAGATCAAAATGTACTAGGCACTAAATGTCTCCTAGAATCAAAAGGACAAAGCTAACTTGAGTGAAAAAAAAATTCGCGATGGAGTCAAACAGTCGGCCAAAAAAGTATAGAAAGAGTATTATTCAACATTCTTAGCCAGCACATTTAAATAAAAATCAGAATTGAAACAGTATGTATTATATATAAATGTGTAGAATTCGGATTTAGTAAAGTTAAGTAAACTTATTGTTACATAAAAGAAATTTTTTTGATAACGGAAAATTTAAATATTTTTTAAATAAAATTTGATTGAATATGTGAAACTGTAACTCCTAGGAAAAGTAGGATGAAAAACTCATGCTTCTAGTTTAGTGCTAAACAGAATTTAAATTAAAAACGAACAATTAAAATTTTCGCAAATGAAGAATATGTATTTATTTGCTCGTTATATTTTTTTATGTATAACGAAGAATAACTTTATAATTTTTAGAGTAATGCGAGAAATAGCTTAAATATTAAATACATCAATATTAGTGAAGATTTAAAACAATTAAAAACTTAATCATAAGAAATTATAGAAACTAATACACTTTTTGCGTCATTATTTTCTTTTTAGTAATAAAAAAATGATTACAAATACTTTGATTTATCCAATTTATCTTGTAATAAGGTTTTTATTAATATAAAATCAAACATACAGAAACTACATAAATTGCTTTAAAATTTGATAAAATATATATATATAATCAAGAGAGCATAATGGATGAAGACAAACAAAAAAGTTTTCTTATAATTATAAAACGTAATAAAGTTTGAAATAACATTTCATTTCAGAAAATTTTGGTTTGATTTCTTAAAAAATTATTAGTACTGATAAATAATAAAAGAACTTCATAAATTAAAGTTGACAACAAATAAATTTTAATAAAAGCTGCACAATTTTAAATTATAATCGTCAGTGAAATAGCGGAAAAATATTCCCTAACACCGCTAAAAATGGGTTCGGATATTTGAAATTTAAGTACAAATTTAAATTGTAAACTTTTCAGTTTATAATTGTATTTTTGATCAATGATAGGTATCATAATGATACCTTATTTAGTAAAAAAAAATGTTTACTTCTAATGTAAAATTTTTAAAAAAGATTCATTCTTTTCTAAAAAAAATCTGAAGTACGAAATGTGTACAATATTTTAAGTAATTAGGTTTGAGCATTAAGTAAATTAAATTTTTATACAAATTCAATCAATTTTTAGAGAATTTTGCGAAATTTCATAGTTTTTTTTATTTAAAGTGAAATTAGTAGTTTCAGAAACATGTTATAAAATCTCAATACGTAACAACTGTATTTGTTCAAAGATTCAAAAAATGTGCAGTGAACAAACAGCGCTTAATGGATAATACACAATGAGGTTACTTTTCCAAAATGAAATTTTAAATAAAAATAATTAGAAATAAAATGTTTACCTCCAATTTTCTCACTGTAACAACAATATTGATTCTCCTACTCAAATTCTGATCAAATGATAGATAATAACAGAATATTTGAAAAAGTACAAATCTGTTGCGATGACTCAAGCAAAACAAAGACCGTTCAATTTGCTCAGAAAGCAGAAAAGATTAATAAAAAGTAATTCCACCAAAATTTCTGTTGACGTAATTTTTTTAGACGTGACGGTTGTCCACGCATCTCATTTCATTTGACATCATACTTTTGGTTACATGCAATGAAAAAAAAATGTAGAAGTCTAACCAAATCCCTGCATGGTATAAAAACACTAGTTGATCAATTTCTTAAGTAATGCTGTTGCATGAATTCCTGAATATATAATATTTAATTCTTACATTTATCAAATAAAAGTGTTGAAATGTTAATTGTGTGATTAAATTAAAACATCTTCAAATACATATTCTATAAATATAATAGTACATTGAGACGTTTCGTGAGATGTGTGTATAGGTAGGTGGATAAATAATACTTTATTTACGAAGCACTTCATAGAAAGAATCGGTTGAGACGTATTAGTACGTTTCCGGTAATTAATTTTAAAACGTACTTACCGTAACGCGCACCTATACTTTCAAGTTGCATTTTTTAATTTTTAGGTATATTCGCCGTTTAACGCTCACCCCCTTTTTCTACGAAGAAATCTGAAATGTTAATATACAATGCTTTTATGTTTTGAAGTCATCTATTCAAGGTATTATCCCGGACTTTTAAACAAATAGTATACTTCTAAAACCACAACTCTTGGTTCATAAGGCATGGCATTTCTTTTAAATAAACAGTATTTCGACATGTATAGAAGTAAATTTGTTTTTATCTTCATCTCCTTTGTAATTTTTAAATCTATCGTTTTTATAACGCGCACCATTAAATTTCGATCTTATTTTTTGTGTTAAAAGTACGCGTTATCCGCCGGATTTTACGGTATATTACTCGGAAATGTTTTGCCATAATTCGGAAAAGGGATAAAAAATAATGTATGTATAATCAACTTTTTTTTTTCATTTATTTCAAAATTTAGTTTTAGTTCTCCTTTTCAGAAACCTTTTAAATTGAATTAAACGAATAATTAATATTTTGAGCCTTTCATCATTATGAAAGATACATATTTATATTTTAAAAGAATCTGATGACGAAAAATATTACGATGTGCATTAGAATCACACAACAGAGGAAACATTATTAGAAAAGTTCTTCATTTTATATACGTAGCATTAAATATTAAACAAATTTAAAAGATATTCCATGCAATCTTGATGCTAAATATAATAAAGAACATTGTTATTTGCGTTAGAATTTCATTTTACTGGAGCATAAAAGTAATAATTATTGTTGAAATATGTTGTTGAAACTGACAAACAGTTATATTAAGATTCTTAAGCAAGGAATGATAATACAAATAACTCGAATAGTTTTAAGGGAAACGAGAATGAATTTACAGCTTAAGTTTAATTTTTTTTCTACCTTGTCTCATAAATTATTCTATTCTTTGCATAATCCCTCTTACTTTCCTTAAGATAATGTATTTAAAAGCGATAATTAAAGAGAATTTTGGAAAGCAGTGTAACGGGCTGTCTTCGGGTCTTTTTACATATCCTCAAGGAGAAATTCTTTTAATGAATTTTTGATGTTTAGAGATCTTTCTGTAAAGGAACCGTGATTCATGCAAATAAGGATTTCTATTTAAAGTTGAAGTGAATCGAGTTCGTTGAGGAAGTTAGTTGTAAGATTTTGGCAGTGTTAGTCTGAATCATGTGGACCCATAAGCGAGAATTAAATTTTGGAACATCAGTGCATTACAGTAGCGCACACAGGAATTTTTCAAGGGGGGTCCGGGGTCGAAAGTTCACCATTCTTGTATCATGCTCCTTTTGATTTTGTCGATTTTCGGGGAAAAAACACAGTAAAAAACTAATTATTGAATAAATTAGCATTAATTAATAAAATTAATCATTAATAACAAATACTTAATCAAATTTTAGGTACTATATACTTAGAATTATAATCAATCGGAAAAAATATCAAGGGCTTTGGGAGGGTCCGGCCCCGCGGGCCCCCCCCCCCCTCCTTGTGTGCGCCACTGGTGCATTAGCATAGGATTCGGAGCCCTATTGTCAACTCTTGCGACTGTCTCTATTCATAAATGCCCAATAAATAGGCTTTGTTATTATTAATTAGGGCTAACTCGCTTCCATTAGTTATTTGCACAACCATATTTTACTTGGAATAAAAGTTCCAATTTTTAGATATACCTCTTCCTTCGGTTGCCCCTCAGCGAACTCGGATTCGCCACAGCAGAATTTAATTTTGATTAATTAATATTTTTTATCTTGGTTATGTAAAATATTCAAAAGTTGTAAATTGAGCATCGCAACATCAAATTTGGAGGAGAATATATAGAATTTAACATAAAAAAATAAACAAATACACGCTGCTGTCGCAAGAAAAAATAATTTTAATGAAAGGAAGCGAAATCAATTAAGGTCCAAATAAGAATTTTTTTAGTTCTCCTTTTTACGGGTAGTTTAAGAGAGGGGAAAAAAACGGAATAAGTGTAGCAAAACGTTTTATTTTTCTTTCCTATGTTTTTTATTTCGCTATTTTTTTTTTTACTCCAAGAAGCAAATACTACATCGCATGCGAACAGCATTGTTGGAGTATAGTTTCGCGTTTCGAATCATCAATCACATGAAACAGATGAGTTTCCAAGCTTCAAATGCCATAGCATTCTGATTACACAGCAAGACGTTTTTTTTTTTTTTTTTTTTTTTTTAAAAAAAACCTGTGACGAATATTTTTTAAAAAAAATAACAAGTTCTCACTGTTAAATTAATTAGAATTCTGTGAAAAAAGTGTCAGTTTTTCTTTGAGAGTTTTGCGTTCCAAACATACCATTTTATTGATGAAGATTGGTTTGTAATGATATACCATTAAAGAAAAAAAAAATCTTTACAGTCATAATATTTTCAAAAAAGAAAAGTAGAGCATTTAAGCACGTATTAGCGACATAGTCGAAACATCATACTTTCAGAAGTGTATAGATAATTTTAAGCTAATACGCAAGCTAAATTGAAATGAAGTAAAAAAAATCCATTCACTTAAACCCTTTTAAAAAAATATACATCCTGAAGCACGTACATGACTATGCCACAACTCTAATGAATCACGCTTCCTTATACCTGACAGTAAAATAGTTATATAATAAGTATAATAGATTAAAAAAAAATAGTAATATATTTTTAGTAACAAGAGTATTTGTATTATAAAATGGGGATTTTAAGCACTCTTTTGGCCTCACAACGGTTGATTGTTTATAAACGTCGTATTTCGAAGTTATATGAGAGTTATTGGAGGACTTCTTCATTTTGAACCAGATGTAAGTGGCGATGACGTCACCTGAGCTGGCATCCCACTCACCAACATCCCATCGTGAACGAGTGAGCAAATATCAACGTCGCACTGTTCAGCTACTCGAGGGCTTTTGGCGACGGACCTCGTAATTTTGAACCATGGTTAAGTGACGAGGACACCTGAGCTGGCACCCCTCTCTCCTAACTACCACACCACAGCATTGGGAGGACGTTTGGGCTCTCGACAGATTTAACGTGCATCGCGCCCCTACATGGCGGGTCTTCAGCGGAAGTAAGCTCGAACTCATGACACACTGGTCACGCGTCCGTTACTTTGACCACTAAGCTACCGTGGCCACTATCCCATCGTGAGAGCTTTGTGCCTCGATAGATTTACTGTACATCAGCCACACCACATGATGGGTCTTCAGTGGTACCAGGACCTGACAGAAACAATGCTGATCACGAGTTCGCGATAATAACAACTCGACTAGCACGGCCTTATTTTTATTTTTTTAATTATTTTTTCCCGCACAACACACTTAAAAGTGCAACTCTATACTTTATAGTTCGTTATCATTAGGTTAAAAAAATTAGCAAAATAAAATAAATTATTATAATTTTAAAAAAGAAATAGCAATTAAAATTCTAAAAAAATTAACATAGCCATTTCAATTTACCTTAATTTGGATGAGAGTTAAGAATACCCAGTGATAAGCTGCATTGCAGCAGTGATTTTAATTTTTAATGCTATTCATTGTAGAAAAAACTCAGTTTAGATAAATATGACGTTCATATATGCGTGAAACTGAAACATTGCTTTCGGTTTATTCATTACTATAGAACTTGGACTTGCCTTTTTCAGAAATTATCGAAATGATACATAATAAATCTATTTTGTTGAACATTTTAATTGTAATAATTTATTTATATGTATAGTAATGTATATGTCAATAAGAGCTCATCAGTATTATTTAAATTTATTAAATTAGAAAAGTTAATTACGATTTTTAATAAATTTCACGACACACCTATCAAAAATCGTCGATGCAAAATGTTACCAGAGAAATTGCTAACGTTAGGATATTCACAGAGAAATATTTATGAGAGTTAGTCAAATTGAAAGAAGCATTAGGTTTCCCTACAGGTGTAACTGTTTTATTATAAAGAGCAAATTTCTTTATTAAACATTAAACCCAATATGTTATTTCATATTAAAACTTTTTTCCCTAGAATCTAACGTGGAAAAGAGCTATTTTGTTACATTGAAACTTCATCAAGCTGTCAAAAATGCATTTGTATTCAGTTTTTAAAATAAAACGTGTTAATCAATTGTATTGAAAATCTGTTTGTGAAATAGATTTCCAGAAAAGATAGATAACATTTTATACCGAGACAATTCATGTCAAAATCAAATAACGAATTTTTCAAATAGATTTTGACAATCAAGTATATCATATATAACAGAAATGAATTTATTTATAAAATCCAAATGGCATGCTTGAATTGAATCTTTTCATTCAAATAAAAATTGATGTTGAAAGTTGACAGAAAGCCACTCAAGCCATTAAAGTATTACATTATATAAAAAGGAATTTTTTTTTGAATCTCTGATCCAGCGTTTTTTTCTTTGTTGGCACACTTAGTATAGGTTAATAGTGTTGATTGTTAAAGCCAAACGCCCGCATTCTTCTGAAGCTCTAGACCAGTAATTAAACACAATTATTTCGACTATTTAAATTAATGATTTTTAACTTAGTCGTTTTCTTCCCCTTGTGAGTGAGCTCTTTGAATCAAACAACAATCAACGGAGCACATCCAAATCTATTCTTCCGTCCATCCTATGTGCGTAACAATTAAATCAACCTACTTATGCTATTTTTGGCAACAGCAAGTAAAAGACAGAAACAAATAAAATCAAGGTGCATTTATCATTCGTTTAGAGCTTTTGTTAGTTAATGAAATGCAAATAAGGCACACAACTAGACAGTAACCCAATATCTAAAAAATTCACGTGCCAAAAAAATACAAGGCCATTTTAGCTCTAAATGTTGATAACACACGATAATAGTCATGATTTCTTACAATCGTAATTTAACATGATTAGAACACCCCTTATAAAAAGATTTCGGAGCATCCGTCAAAAATACATTCATTGCAGTACTTGTGTATAGTATATCAACTGCTTTTACTGCATAAATACATTCAGTTTTTAGGGTATATATTTAAATGATGAAATAATCATTGTACATGAATTGTCCATCGTAAGAATATATGATTAATTTATTGCTTAATAACGTCTCATTTTGAGGCTACACGAGGGCTATTTACTACGGACCTCGTAAATTATGAACTTAGCATAAACGACGAGGACAACAGGGCATCTCACTCTCCAAACTTTTATACCATGCAGGATTTTAAAACCTATTTTACATGTATCAGCCCCTCCACACATTGGTACAGGATACAAAACGTTAAGACGTATTATGCACATCAATGTTGCCTACAATATATTACATGTTGTTGTGATGGAATAGTAAAAGTTTTACAACCTAAAATATATACATTGTTTAATTTTTCTAAAAAAATGCATTAAATAATTGATTAATGTATACTTTACATTATTAACTCATAGCTATATAGTTTTAATTATTTAACTAATTTTATAATGAACGCGTGCGCTAATGTAGTAATAATATAAAAACTACTAAATATTTATAGATTTAAAAGTTGTTAAAGCACTAAATCCCGCATAAACTTTAAAAAAGCAGATTTACACAAATACACAAAAGAATGTATTTAAACATTAATGATCATTTGATAATAAGTACGTAATGCTATTAAAAGTTTTGCCCCACTTTATTTGTAATCAGATTAAATAATACTAAGATTAGAATAATAATATTTGTGTTATAAGGAAATTCAATGAAAAGTTGAAATAATATGAATGATATTGTTTTATGAAATATTTAATACGCGCGCGCGATCTTACAAAACTATTTTACGCAAGGCTCAACTAATTTTAATGCAGTAATTTTTCAGTTACCCATATATCTCAAGTAGCTAAAACTCTACTAGTGAATGGAAATCTGCTTAATAGAAAAATATATATTCTTGAAAAAGAATTCAATGGAAAAAATTACTTAGTACAAAGAAATTTTGTTTTGAAAAATTATTTAACTAATAAAAATCAGAAACTATGTTTTGTTTTACACATATGTGTTTTTTACTTTCTCTCGATTTATTAACTATAAAATGTATTGTAAATGTGTACTTTTTCATACCGTTGCACCAGAATAAAAAAAAAATATTTGAAAATTAAAGGGTTAGTCTCACAATCGCGGCTTGAAGCTATGAACACGAAGTAAGTTTTATGATAATTTAGATTAGTTTTTAATGCAAAATGGCATAAAAATTTTATAATTTGATTAGGTAAATGAGATTTAAGTTTATTTCAAAAAGCTGTTTTATAAAAATAATTTAAAAAAAAAATATTATAAATTAATTTTTTTTTAATTTATTAAAAAGGGATTTTTTCGGGAAAAAACTTGCATTTTGATATAAATGATTCATCTTGAATTTCCCCAAACACTATAAATATTAATCTCCACTTTTTATATAGAGTAAGCTCTTTATTCACATAATTCTTACTCTCTATTAGTTTACTCTCTCCCTATATATCTTTTTAAAATTTTCAATCGTTAATAAAATACTTTTTATTCATCCACTGAAGTTCCAATATATTTTTGAATTTGTAGTGGAGGGCACTTGATGTTTATACGGTTCTTTCAAAAAAAAAAATTAAATTTGTAATTTATTCAGCGTTGTTTCTAATATAGTTAGAATTAACTGCAGTAGATGGCGCCAGTACGTTTTTCTAACGAGTTTTTGCTTGGCTTCAAATACATTTTTTAAAAATTTGTAGTGGATGACACTTGATGTTAATACAGTTTTTACAAATATTAATTCATTAATTCAATTTAATAAAGCGAAAAAAAAAATTCTTTGTTGACCTAAGTAGGAATTGACTTTAATTTTTTTTTCTTTATTTTACTTGTTTCTATATGAAAATGGGATATCTTGCATGCTACTAATTTTATGCCTTAACGTTCCTTTCATATAGTCAATCCAATCATTTTTTTTTCATTCAAGTTTTTTAGAATAAATTGAAACAATGTATATAAAATGAGGTCTGAATTTCGAGAATGTCACATTATAATGACAAACAAAAAGAGACGTCACTTTCCTTTCGAAATAAATCTGTGTCAAAAGTTGAATAACTTTTTAGGCAAAATGTAGTGCACTATATACACGACACTCCTCGAATGAGTTAATCTGTCATATATATACGACTTGATGCTAATGCGGTAGTTTGAAAACAATGAATTTTGAAATAAAGGTTTGTGGAAGTCGCATCTACTACTCAAATTACTGTATAAGCCTCAGAAAATAATAATGGGCTCAAGAGAATAAAACATTCTGTCTACGCTGATCTCTTCACAATTGGAATACAATAAGTAGGTGTATTAATGCAGACCCTATGACCTTGCTGTCCTTCTGGTGACTTAAAGTGAGATTCTTTTGTTACGACATTTCGTAATCAACTGTTAAATGCAAGAAAAAGTCATGAGCGCGCTTTTTCCACTAAAGTTTCTTACGAATGTGACATCCGGGATTGAGTGTCTGAGATGTGAGACGAAAGGACTGAAAGAAAATTAAAGAAAAAAAGAAATTCAAATATTTTTTACCAAGTGATGCGTTGATGCAGATTTGATTCGACCTTCTTCAATAAATATCTCGTTAGTATAGGGATTTTTAAGCCAAGGTCCATAGGTTTCATAAATTCAAAACTAAAATAGCATTGAGATCCATGCAATTTTAAAGCGAAGGCCAATATGACAATTAGGTTGATTTTGTTGGTGCAGAATCTACATTTTGTAAAGCTCAGACAAATATTGTCAATTTACAAAAAAGAAAAACACCTTTACATCTGTGGTATTGACACATTTTTGTAACTATTAGGAAGGAAGAGGGTAAGTGAGCGAGTGTTTATTTACGACGCTCAATAAATCAATAACAGGGCTATTGGTGACGGGCTTCGCAATTTAATTTTGAACCATGGTCAAGCAACGAGAACGACATCTGAGCTGACATCTCTCCTTTTCCAAACTTTCACACTGTACAATCGGTACCAGGCACATTACTGGTACCAAAGTAAAATGCATGGTTTTTCTCTTTCCCTCTCCTATGATAGAAGTTCCTCCACTACCATTGCACGTTTTGCTTGTGGACAAAGTATGAATAGTATAAAATTTAGTGGGAACACTAAAATCTTTAAAATACGTGTAACAAATGTAATGTTCAACACTTTTCACCTGAGTACATTCTGGACTGCCTGGGCCTTTCTCGAGAGGATCTTTATACTTCTCCACTTCTTGCGCTCGAGTTCATCAGAATCAACGGACTTATTGATCTTGTCTGACTGCGTCAGACCTTGGGGAGGATTAGTAACAACAACAATTGGGAAGACTTAAGAGTCTCGACAGATTTAACATGTATCAGCCCCTCTACACGGCGGGTCTTCAGTGACACTAGGGTTCGAATTCATAACACAGCAACCACGAGTCCGTGACTATAACCACTAGTTTACTGCTGCCACCAGGAAGGGGGATGGGATGGAACTACAAGAAGAGTCAAATTGACAGGGCTATCTCGGGGTACATTATCCGCGTGTTTACTAAGAGCAGTAAAAACGATAGGAAAAGGAAAAAAAAAAGACCAGTAAAGCATCTTGGAGATAATACCTATCTAAAAATAAGGTAAGCATCTTGCCAGGACGTTCTTGGTGGAATGAAGGACTGAGTCCTTAATTCAATTCGAATGTCGATCTCTATGTTCATGACTCTAAAGAGATCATTAAAATCCTCATGTAAATAAAATATTTCCTTGTGTTTAAATTGACCTATTTTGATATTCAAAGCAAAATTTAATTGACATTTCAACAAACTATCTTTTTTTAATTTGAGTAATTGAAAATTTATCATTAGAAACACATTAGAGTAATAGATTAAATTTGTCAATATACAGATAATTTGAATTTGCATTTTTAACACCCTTTGAAATAACTTTAGCATAGAGTATTAAAGCTCTATAAATAACTTTAAACAGCGTATTTAAATCATTCTTGAAAATCAAAATCTCCTATTAAGTACTTAGAAATATTGATATAATTCTAGAATTTGAAATAAACTCAACAAGCTGCCAAAACCTCTCGATTTCCGTTCAAAAAATTTAAATTGCTCGAATTAAGTGCAAAATTTGCATTCTTCAAACTTTGAAAAAAGACCAAAAAGTACTCTTTTTTTTTCTTTCGAAAACTGGAATCAGATAGGGCACAAAACATAATAGCGTTGACGTTAGTAGGTCGTATTTAAATAAGACAGCCATTTTTCAAAGAATGCGTACGATGAATATCTAAAATTTCTTACCGAATGAATTGCTTTCTTATCAGGTAAGCAGCTTTGTAAATCGTGTGTATTTTGTAAAAAATAACTTAAATTATTCTGTACAATTTTAGAACAGAAAATAAAAACAGATCTAAATCAAGCATGTTTCTCTCTTTAAGACATTTTGTATAGTAGTAAAATATCCATTATCCTTTCATTATTTAATATAATATTAAGTTGGACAATGTTTTTGAAACATTTACAAAATGTCAGCGAAAAATAACAAAGAAATTACTACACATTTGACAATTCTTTCTAGAAAATCATTATAACACTATATTGATTTAAATTATAAATCCTTACATTGAGCCATCGTTGGTATAAATTTTTCTTTTTATTTAAAGGATACATTTTATCTTTAAAAATATGTAATCTATTTGTTATTCTCATTTTAATGCTTAATGGGCATTTTATAATTATTTCTCTCAGTTCACGATTAGAATAAATAACAAGAAATGCCATAAAGTCCAACATTTTGCACTGCTCTAGAGAAAAAAAAAGAGAGTTTGAAAATTAACACATAAATTTAATTTTCTTAAAATTCGCTCTCTTCTGATTACTTTATTAATATTTTCATTCATTATTGTTTATATTGAGCATACTTAGACGAGTTAAAGTTTTTGAATTTTTTATTTTTGCAAAATTCCTCCACTTTTATTTGCAAGATACATTGCTTGCTGTAAATTGCTTCGTTTTTAATTTTAGAAGGAAGAAGATACAGAGTGAATTGAAAAACTCGAGACAGTTAAATATTGCATATTTAAACTCCCTACATCTAAAAATTGATTAAATTTAGTTTTAATAAAAAAAAACAGATTTAATGTCGATTTCAGGCCTTTTCTTTTATTAAATAATTTTAAGTTTTAAAAAGAAAGTATACATCTTCGTATGAAAGCAATTGTATAAAATATGCTTTTAACCTGATTATAATTCCTACCTCCAGTACAAACGAGATATCAGATTTATATATAAATTTTGCACGCGTTTTAAATGACCAAATGAGATGCTCATTGAATAACAAACGCGTCATCGTGAAATGTAACACAGTTTAAAAGTTTAGGAATCGCATTCAAGTGTTTCGTATTGAGATAGTTGCTTTACATTCAACCACCGTAAAAATAGCTTGCAGTCGTGGGAAAGGAAACGGGACATCACAAAAAATAAGAAACAGCATTCAGATGGAATTAAATTTCATCGAGATTTCCGAAAATATAGATCAAATCGACAATATATTTTTATAATGCAATAAATTTGATCTTATTTTTCGAAAAGAAAGTAAGTAAATTTTTTCTTTACTTATTTTATGTGAAAAGCATAAAATTTCTTTACTTTGAAGTACTATAGAGTATAAGGTAAATCCTTCTTCCAAGGAATAAAATTTTTAAAAAGTAGAAAAGTCAGTGAATGCATTTATAGGTAGATCTAATGGTGTAAAATATTGATAAATCTGGGACTAGTACATTTTTAACTGATCAACGTTTTGGAGCTACTCGGAATAAATTATGTGCGATGCACCTCATAATTTATCATTGAGAAAAACTGAAAAAAAAAATTATACTTTTAAAGTATTTTTTAGAATATCACCTTGAAAACATAGCCAGTAATTTGTTCGTTTGAAAAAAAAATTACATCATGATTTGAAGATTATACACTTTTGTAATCAGAATGTTGTGTGTCATAAACAAAGTCTAGCCTTTAAACAAAATACACGAAATAAATTTCTTGAAGCAGAAATTTTTTTTAGAAATGCAATGTAGTTTCAAGGAGTTTATTAATGTCTCAATGTTATTTTCCTATGATTAAAAATTTCCATTCAGTCTTTAGAATTCTAATTACTATCTGTTTTTTAAATTTCAACAAATCGTAGCATAGAGATTTTATAGATCTGTTTAAACTTAATACTTCCCCCTCAAATAAACCACGGGATATACTTTCATAAAACTAAGTTTTTAGCTCACAACCTTACGGTATATTAAGAGGATTCATATTTATCATATTATAATTATCACCACAATTAATGGAGGTTATCTATTTGAAGATAGTAATGCCATAAATTCTAAATGTTGACTTGAGTTAAACTCTCACTTCAGTCCCGAGTCTGGCCAGCATATGTTAGAATTTTGAATCACGATTAAGTGACGAGAACATTTGAGTTGGTACCTTACTCTTAACTTTCAATATAACCCAATTCCCTTCAACACGCTGCATCTACCCCCTACGATGATGGAATCAGGACTCGAACCCGCGACTAGACTTGAACATTGTTGGTTATGAAACTCTTAAACTAGCACTAGCCTATCATACTTAATTGATTGATTAACGTCGCACTGTTCAGCTACATGAGGGCTTTTGGCAAAGGACCACGTAATTTTGAACCATGGTCAAGTGACGTGGACGACACCTGAGCTGGCACCTCCTCTCCTAATTACCACACCACACCAACGGGAGGACGTTTCAGCTCTCGATAGATTTAACGTGCATCGCTTTCCCTACATGTCGGGTCTTTAGTGGTATTGGGATCGAACTGGTGACAAGGCAAGCCACGATCCGATACCCATACTACTCGGCTACCGCGGCCACACTATCGTACTTAAGGAATGAGAAAAAGAAAGAAAAGTTCTTAATTGGGGATTTAAAGGTGAAATTTAAAAAAAAATTCTATCCGTGTAAGCAATTTTTGTTATATACAAAAAAAGATCGTTAGGAAGTTCGACAGGCCTCATAATAGAGTAGAATACATCAAACTTCAAAAAAAGCAGAAACTGATATTTAAACCATCCATCAAAAAGAGAAATGATGTTACTAATTCATTAGCATTTCGTGTTGATTGAATCTAATAGATTGGAATCGATATAATATTCAGGACTAGCTACCGCCGTATCAGCCATATAAATGATACGGGGCCCCAATGTAACTACGGTACCCACTAACAGGGCTTTCATTTCTAAAAAAGGGTCCCTAAGGGCTTTGAGATGGGGCCCACTCAGAACTAGCTACGACAGTGATAGGATTATTAATTTGAAATAATTTAGTTTAAATTATATATATACTCTGGTATAATTAAAAATATTATAAGTTATACATCTCTCTATGAATTGTTTTATAAGTGTCTTAAATCTTTCTGTTAATAATATTGATTGCTGTTTTATTGGTTCAGTAAGGTTATAAGAGATTGTTATTGTGTCTCCAATATAGATATCATCCATTTTGAAGATATATCATGTCCAGTTAATTGAATAAGATACATTCTAAAGACAAGGATAAATATATATATTTAAAATCGCTTTTATAAATGTGAATGGATTTTTTTTTTATCAAATGCGCATTTCGAAGACGCACGAGGGCTGTTGGCGACAGACCTCACGATTTTGAACCTCGGAAAAAGTGATGAAACGAAGGGAAAATTTCGAACACACAAATGAAGATTAAATAAATAAATAGAAACATTACATTGAATCTGATCATCAAACCACTTACAATTTCCGTCATTGGGTACAAATAACTCAAAATAAACAAATTATACAGTTTGTTATATATTAGGTTTGTTATAGTTCTTTAAAAGATAGTAAATTATGGTTAAAATTATTGATAAAGGGGGGGGGAGTAGATTTTCTAAAAAATACAACCCACTTTATTGGATTTATGTGAAGATATGATATACAAAGCTAACTTACTTGAACTAAATTTTTTTTTCAAAAACAAAAAAAAAATGCATTTATAAATAAATATAATGAATCTGGAAGGAAGGACTACATATTTTTAGTTTCAGGAGGAAATAAGATTCACATGAAAACTACTTATCAGGAAAATTTAAACAATATGCAATATTATTTTTATTTATAATTCAGAAAATAGTGGAAAATAAAAAAAAATTAAATAATATGCCAAAAACTTGTTTTTTGATATAATTATAATTCAGGAAAGTAAAAATCTTTCTATATATATGTATGATAAAACAATTATATATATGAACAATATTTAAAATTGATTTTTTTCCCGATTCCAAAATTGAAGGTACTACGGGACGAGTTTCGGAAATATTTGTTGAAAGAAAAAACTTGTGACCTTTTTTTTATCTATGCCACTGAACATGAAATAATATCAGATCTGCTCTATAGCAGAAGCAACTAAAAACTGACAACGATTCTAAGAGTGAAACACAATATATGGAAACAGTACAACTCCCCCCTTGGAGGGAAAAAGAAAAGGTGAAAGATTCAAGGACATTTGTTTTTACAGGTGTATAAAAAAGTTATTCTATTTTTTCAAAAGTTAAAGTACTCGGACGCATGCGCGATTGCGTCATTAAAAACAATTGTCAGTCGTTTCTTTTGTGCTTGAGGATCCCCTTACGCTTGGTTAATGAACCGTCTCCTTCACCTTTTTCTTTTTTGTCATGGATTCTCTCCGCTTTTTATGTTAGAAATACTATTTTCGATGAGAAAAAGCTTAAAGAAATTTAAACTCATTGTTAAAACTTTTCTTGGTCAAAAAGTTAGTGGTTTAACTTGTTATGTGCGAATAGGAGCACAACAAGAAAAATGTTTGGACTCGCTGTTTTCATTCGTAGTAATAATTCTATCAACACAGAAATTATATATGTTTGATAAAAATTTTTTTTTTATTTCATGCCATCATCTTGTACAAGTGTTAACAAAATGTGCGATAAATTAACATTTGTTTGTTTGTTTTAAAAGTGTTGAATTCATCTACTTGGTCAAACACTGAATTTCAACCCAATGTACCATATTCATAGTAACTAAAACAATAAACAAGCATAACAATAAATTATATAAATTAAAAAGTGTATAATACTAATAAAAAATAAGTGTACAAATAAAATTTTGAATTTTTTAATGAAAAAAAATATTAATAGAATTAGGTATTTTAGTTCAATGCAATATATTTTTTTATATGACAACCGGTTTTCTTTTAAGATAGCATGGTTTTTTAAAAAAGGTATAAAAAATTTTTAAGGCAATCAGTGTTGATTTTTACACACAAAATGAAAATTCAGGAAATATTTAGGAGTTTTCCTCTGAGTGATTTTCTTTTTCTCTATTATATCGCACATACAATTCATTATTGATCAGATTACTGAATCAATAATACAATACACTGGCGTAGCTAGCTCTAAGGGAGCCCTGTATCAAAATTCCTTCGGGGTCCTTTTTAAGATATGGGAGCTCTGTTAGTGGGACAGTAGTTACACATGTTGGGGCTCCTGTAGCTTGGAGGGCCCCGTGTCATTGATACGGCTGATACGGCGGCAGCTACACCCCTGGTACAATATAAAATTAAGTAACAGAAGAAAAAGTCTTAGTGATTCCACAAAAATATTGTATAAAAATTTAAAACACAAGAAATAGTGCACTTTTACTTAGTTTTTATGTATGTCAAAATATGAAGCAATAATAAATATTAAACATCCAATGGTTTTGAAAAAGTTATTCAATAGTTTATTTGAATGAAAGGAACTGTTAATAAAATATTTATAAAAGCAAAACAAAAAAAATTAAGTATAAAACAATGTATTGCATCCAAACATAAATACTACACTCGGATAATACCTCGGATGAAGTTGAAGAGTGTTCACACATTAATTTTTAATGCATAATGAACACTAAACATTATACATATGAATTATTTTCGCTCTTGATTCGTAATGGTATCAGTGTTCTCTTGCCCTTTTACGCAGCACCGTATAACAATACAGTTAAAGAGTCTATCGTGACTTTTTTTGTTATTATTTGCGATTGAAGACTGCTAATCGTTTATATTTTATCTTTGTAAATTATGTACTCACGGATAAAAGTCCATATTCATTACTAGAAGCAATGAGGAGCAGTAGCGCACACAGGAATTTTTCAAGGGGGGGGGGGAAGGGCCGGGGGCGAAAGTTCACCATTCTTGTATCATTCTCCTTTTGACTTTGTCGATTTTCGGGAACAAAACACAGTAAAAAACTAATTATTGAATACATAATTAGCATTAATTAATAAAATTAATCATTAATAATAAATACTTAAATTTTGCGTACTATATACTTAGAATTATAATCAATCG
>BMAV01025412.1:228676-264415 GCA_019973955.1 Trichonephila inaurata madagascariensis
TCTCTTATGTTATTTTTAAAGCTATCATTTTTATACCTAGCATATAACGCACACCCTTAAATTTCGATCTTACTTTTTGTGTTAAAAGTGCGCGTTATACGCCGAATTTTACTGTAAATATAGGAAACATGACATAAAACCTGATACAAGAAAGATCAACAATAATATTTTATGTGAAGATTGACACCTTTGTTATACCTGTATCTATAATAACTTTTTCTTAAGTAGCTATAGACAACTTAAAACACAACTGACAGATTAAATAATTCCGAACTTTAATTAAACTGACATCCTATTTTTTATCAACCAGTTTTCTCTCCGAACTTTCATACCATGTAAATGGGAAACTTGTAGAAAATTATATTCAACACAACACATTAATATTCCATTCGAAAATTTTTACCCACACTTGGATATGTGTGTGTGCGATTAAATCATTTAACTTTACTCATCTTGAATAATTCTGTATTATTACATGACATTCAATTTTTTTTTCAAATCTCACATTACTTGTGAATAAAAAAATGTAACTATTTATACTGTATTTAAATGATTGCTTTATTTAACAGAAAATTAAAAAGAAATGCAGTAATATTCCTAAAAAGCACCGAACAGCTTATTTCATAATTTTTTAGCAGAATAATCCTTGCTTTTCAAAGACAATTATCGAAAAAATTAATATAATTTCCTTTATCTCATCTAAAAATGAACCTAGGAATTAACATGAACCGGATATAGATTTCCCAATAGAAAGTCCTGAACTTTAGCAGCGTGCGTCACAGATGCAATTGCATAATCGGCCATTGGTACGAATTCGTCTTTTTCATTAATAAGACAACGTTAAACTATTCGACAAAATAATTCAACTAAAAAAAGCGGGCATAGCACGCGCGTGAGTAAAAATGGCGCTCGTCAGGAAAAGACCTGTAATTCTGGAAACACGCCACTGTTCTGAATGATTAAGCCATTTCAAAAACAATCGGGCACACTGCGGTCGCCCAAGGGGCACACCCCCCCCCCCCCCCTGCTGGAGGGCAATGAATTTCACAAGCCTACTTGATTGCGCTGGCGTCGGAAAAATGAGAATAACAGCGTAATTACTATATTGTCTCGACAACATTTTGCGAAATAACATTCATAATGATAAAAGTGCTTGGGAAAGTGCACCAGAATATGAATTTCAGAAAAGGAGTCGTTTCATGGTAAGCAGAGTGTTCTGTAATCAAAAGGCACGGCATTTTGACAAAGCTGATGACAATTGAGTTGGTACATCACGTTTGAGAGGGTTTTTCACGAGGGGAGATAGATTATGGCTTTATAAGTGAAGGGAATGTTATTTAGCAGTTCATACTTATTTCCGTGAAAATTAAAGGTTATAGAGAAGAAGAGTAAAAAAGGCGGAAGAAAGACAGAATTAGTATTAGAGCTTAAACTCATTTCCTTCAAATGTAGAAGTAAATTGTTTCAATACACTTAGTAGCTATTTTGTTTCAAAAAGAGAGAAACGAAATAAGCACATTATTTTCGATATTAGAAACTATAATAAATATAAAATGGATCCATTTATTTAATTATAGAAATATAAGCTATATTTCATAACTTTTAACATTCAAATACGCAACTGATTCGAACAAGGCTTAATAAATGAACATTTCTTTATAAAAAGACATTAATTCAAACTGGTCAGAAAGTATTAACTTCAAAGGCTTGGTATACATGTACATAAAGGTATACATGTGTAAGCTTACATTTGAAGTGGCATTTATTGTAGAATGTCAAGGAAATTCTTTTTTTAAAGAAATAATAAAAAATTTTGAAATTATTTACATAACGCAAGGAACTGACAAATCGCTATACTTTCTGTGACTAATTCTGAATTTCGCATTATTGCTTTTGCAATTATAAAAGATGTCGGTACTTAACGTATTATCCCGTCGTCCACTATCGTCAAATTAAAAGACGTCGCCAAACACCACGATATGCTGCCAACAATGAAATATGTTCCCACACATGTTCGAACACAGTAATAATAACTATAGCAGTATTTGATGAAGGTTTGGCGAAATTAGTCGACGGTATAATACCTGCCACAAGAGATTTCATGACATAATTTATCACCGTTATATCAACAGTTTTATTCCCAGTAAAATTACATAAAAAAAGAAAGAAAACGGAACTTAAATGGTGACTTCGTTTTAAAAAGATCAATCGAAAATCGCATATTGTTAGAAAGAGTCTGTATAGAAGTTATAAACTTAATACATTATAAGCTATATTAATTTACATGGAATGTTTCTATAAGAGAATTAATCATTGGAAGCTCAATATCTTATGGAATTAAATTAGTCTCAGTAACTGTTAATAAGGAAATACACGAAAATGCTTTTCAGAATTAAAGAAAAGCTGAGCAGCTGAGCCTGAATTTGAATTAAATCACTAAATCCACATAATATTGAAATCTCAAAACTACATCATTCCACTCTATGTTTTTCCCCCATCTTTCGTGTTCCATTATGATTTTTCAATGTGTCTTTTTTTATCCGATTGTTGCTTAATGTAATATAGACTTCCCACTCTTAGTAAGATTTTGAAAACACTTTTTAAAAAAATTACCTTTTTTTTAGACATCGTGTAACAATTATATTATATGATAAATTAGAGTAAAATTCACAGAATGACTTTTCTTTACTTTTTAAAATCTTATAGCTTGCCGGTTTTAAGTTTTTACATTAAAATAAAAAATAAGTCATTATTTTGGCTAAATAAAAAAATTTTAAATTTTCCCTCGTAACAACACTGTTATTTCGATATTAAAAAGTTAATTGTGCTTTATGTATTGTGTGCTTAAAACGATCATAAGTCAAAAATTAATTTTCATCATTTATGTGTATTTGGTGTTAAATTGAGCTGCGATGCTCTATTAAAAAAAGTAGCATTTGATACTTCAGAATAACAAATTACAAAACATAAATGATATTTTCCTACATTTAAATCAATGACAGCTCTGTTAAATTAAAAACCAACTTAATTATAATTAGAAACACCTCCGCGTGAATTCACTGACAGTATTTCACCATTTATCAATAGATTACTTTTCTAGCCTAATTTTGTGTTGAATGTAAAAAAAAATTCACCCATTCATAATCATAATCCCCTACTTGAAATATTCATACACAATTTATCACGGTGAAAAAGAGAAAAACAACTAGTTCGTATAAACCTTCAACAGGTTTACATTCATTCATTTCGTGCCAATCATGCAAAATAATATTTTAAGTTGAATGCACGTGAATTGTCTTAGTACACCACTCTAGTTATTTATTTCCTTGCATGTGTCACTAGATCACAATTTAGACGTCAGTTGCATATAAAGTACCATTGCGCAAATATTTGCTAATCAAATAGAAAGGAAATCAGACAAAATAACTTTTTCGCTATCTGAATTCAATATCGCGCACGCTTCAAATAAATTGATTGATATCAAAATAGAAAGTCACATTTGCATAATTCAGTATTTCAGAAAAAAAGCAAACTTATTAATGTTTGAGAACCTGTTCAATATTGAACATTATGCCCCCGATGTTGAAAAATCGCATTCCTGGATTATTTTTATTTGCTTTCTGCTTAAAGCAAAACTGTGTCACCGTTAAGCCGAGATGAAGCTATAGAAGGATCAGTTGTACAGCTGCTGCATGAAAAAAAAAAAAAGTATATTTTGCTTGAGGATTTAAACTTTTGCTTAGGGATTTCTCTTTTTAGTGAAGTTAGTAACCTCATTACATAAGTTTTAAGAAGCCTTTTATAAAAATACACGCTTTTTAGATACGAGTGAGGAATTAAAATTCGTACCTGACGTGGTTTGACAATTCTAATTTGACAAGCCTATAGATTTTACTTAGTACTTATGTTCCTGTGAGTAATGGTTTTCAAACGTAGAAAACAAACGTGATAAATATAAGTACTATTTGTTTCCTGAATAACTCCCGTAAACAGTGCTAGAAGACATTTATTTCGAGCTTGAAAAACAGAATTCAGAATCAAGTTGACTTTGGCAAAGTCAAAAATTTGGGGGATTTATTCCTCCCTCATTTTTTACTATAATAAATACACACAGCACCGACTAAGAAAAAACTCAAATATTTTTTTTTTTATATGTTTATAATTTTTTTAAAAAAAATAAAGCTATGTACTAATTACAAATTTAATTTTCTTTCCTTTCCCATTTTTTTTTTCTTGGGGTAAACTCAGAGGTAGGCTATTTTACACATTTTCTTTGTAGCAATAATAATTTTACACATAAAATTGAAGAACTAAATATTAAATGAAAAATTTTCTCTTCTTTCAACCTCATGAAAGATATTACGTTATATTTCCATTATATTTATTTCACTATGAAAATTTTTAAAAATTCTTTTGCTATGTAACGTACAAAAACAAAAAGTATTCTTTTATGTGGATTTTTTTTTTATTAGGTGTCGAATAATCAACATTAAGTTTTAAATGCATGACATTTTGTTTCGTATGCATTTTACTGAATACAAACTATTGATTCAATATTATTTTAGATTTTATATGATTGTTAAATTAGTTTATCAAACCCAAAAAGTACAGATTTAAAATCTCTCAAATCTCTCGATGATAAATTTCTAAACAGAACAAAATTTTATAAAAACGTCATGTGATGCAGTTTAGAAAAACACAAAATTTGAAAATATGAGATTTGAAGTATAGTTTAATTTTAATTGGGACTTTTCTAAAAAAGCTACAAATTTACAAATATTTTTTTTCTTTTTTCAATTTAGAAACATCTCGTTTGTTAAAAAAGGAAAATTCACCGAAAATAATACACCGAAACAATTAAAAACATTTATATGACTTTTTAACTTCATTTCTCTTCTACACAAGTTTCCTGAGTTTACCTATATACAAGCTCTTATATTTCTCTCATTTTTTTATGCTTGATGCATTTACAATGATGTGATATCTTTGAACAGAATCCACGATTCGCACTAATTACTCAATAAAGTTTAAAGAAATTCTGAAAAGTTCAAGGACCGTTGCTCCACAGGACAACACCTCTTTCAATGGTAATTTTTCATTAAAAAACGTAGGTGTTTCTTCCAACGAATATAGCAAAAACGCTAACTTTTTCACCGTATTAATCTCTACTAGAGCATATCAAAACACTAGCATTCAACAGGAAATAAAAATCCTAGACATCGCCTTATCCAACTACAAACCCATAACGGACCGCACACCCTATTTTCGATAAAAATAAAACCCAATGCAAAACATAAATAGAAAAAAAAACTTAAAGATACCACAGGAGATCCGAAAGTAATTGTTTCGGACACGATACAGAATCCTGCTTAATAATAATCGATGTGCTCGAGTTGCTCCGCTCGAGGTGATGGCCTTTCCTTACAAGATAAGAGACCGAGCCGTGAGCTTAAACTTGTTCTTTTCTGGTATGCAATGACCCATGAGGTTATGACCACTTCCCGAAAAGGAACCGTTAAACACAGTTCGGCCACTCACTCCTTGGGTTCTTGATCTTGCTACCAGGGATTTTCTGGTAGCCGATTGTATTAACCCAAATAATGGATCGCCATCAATGGATGGTGATTCGGGAGTTTAAGAGATGCATCTTGACGTTGAGATTGTATTGTGTTGTACAAAATGTGGTTGAGTGCAACGTCAAAAGGTACAAATATCAGCAAGCAATCTTCTGATTTTGCTCGAGATGTAAATTAAGCTATATATTATGTTTGTGTGATAAAATATAATGCAATTTTTTTTTCTCCGACGATCCAAATAAACCATCATTTAGAATATTTGGTGTGGCTAACTTCAATTTCTGTTTATGGTATTCAAGATTATTATAATGTTTTAAGGTATCCGACTACGTTCGGAACCGTGATTTTAAAAAGGCGCATAAATGGATACTTTTCATGATATTTAGTGTCACTTTGATTAGAATACATGTATAAAATTGTTTTAAGGACATTTTGATAAAAAATTTTTTATTTATTTACTATATTTCGGCAAAAAATTAACTTAGAATAACCTTATTCAAAATGTTCTCCTTTTGTGAAAAATCCTTCTATTATAACAATATTTTGCCTGTATATAGCTCAGACCTTTACTGAGGCTCAACTATGATTTTGGAAAAATTCGCATTATTTTCAGAGTTACAACCCATTGAAATAATTATCGGCGTTTTTTTCTTAAAATGTCTCCCCTCTGTTGTAAAACATGGATAAACCCACTTCTAAATTATATATTTCAAAAGTTCTAGTTGAACCTCTGTACAGAGGTCTGAACTATATACAGGCAAAATATTACTATAATAGAAGCATTTTTTACAAAAGGAGAATATTTTGAAAATGGGTCATTCTATATTCATTTTTTGTCAAAATATTGTACTTAAATAATTTTTTTTGTAATACTATTCTTAAAACAACTTTATATACATTTTCTAATCTAAGTGACACTAAATATGATAAATAGTATCCATTTATACGCTTTTGCAAAATCACGGTTCCGAACGTAGTCGGATACCTTAACTGTGTTTTCTTTAGAGTTTACAGATTTTTTTCCCCTTTATTTTAAGTTAATGAAATATTTATAAGCTTTAAAATGATTAATATAGAATTATAATATTATAATCACAATTAGATTAATAACATTTTATAGAAGTTTAGGAGGATCAATATCGTTTTATACAATTTTTTTTTTTCATCATGCAAGAGGTTTGAGAATCCTAGTTAAGATTTATTGCAAATATCCTTTTTTATTTTTCATTTGTAAAATTGAAAAAATAATTTTTTTAAAAATCATTCTTTCAGAAATAACCCATAATTATGTGTTAATAAAAGTACTTTTTTTTTTAAAAAAATTCTACTTTTTAAGTTTTATCTAGTTGTATTTTACAATGGGGCAAGAAATACCATATCTATAACGTCCAATGAATATAATAAACTATATATAACATTCTAAATTATATATATAACTTCGTGAAATAATTCTTAACATAAAAAAGGTGTTATTTTTCTTTGGGAAGTCTCACTTAGTCTCTTCTCATACTCATGTCTATATATTTATCGAAGTAAAAATATTTTTAAAATAAAAGGTGCAGAAGTTTTAAAAATAAGGTTTATGACACGATGTCAAATAAAACAGTAAAAATTGTATTTCACATTTTGAGAGATTTAAATGCAGTCCTCTTTGTTTGAGAATTTAAAAGTTCCTTTTAAAAATCTCCAAATTGCATCATCACAGTTTTACATAGAAGCTAACTTAGCGTTTTAATAAATGGCTGCAAGTTCAATTTTACCACACTAAAGATACATAAGAGGATTAAAAATGATCAAACGCTGGCTTTCAAAAAGGACACGAACAAATTCTTTGAGGAAAAATTTCTTAAAGGGCTAAGAAATTGTTTTTGGAAATTGTAAGTTATTAATATTTTTTTTTCAAGCTTTTTGGGCTTTAGTTGAATAAAAACTATTCAATAAGCAATAAATTGCGACATTCTGAATTCTAAATAGTTATGGTTTGATTAATAGCTATTGGTGACATACGAAATAATCATGAACTATGATAAGAAATGATTAAATGACGAAAATATTTTTAGTTTAGTTTTAATCAATAGTCAAAGCATAACACTTTCATTAATAATAAAATACAAAATATAATCTACACCTGTTTCATACTTATACATTAAATACATAATTTTGGAAGGATTTTTTTTTGTCTTGGAAAGGGAGGCAAAGTAAACAGATCTTTCTTCTTGGTAAACAAAATGGTTGAAAAATATTACAAACAATACTATGTCAATCAATTGTTGAAATATTTATCTTTTCATTTAATCAATGTAAACACTTTTCGAATTAACCAAACAGTAACTTAGTTATCTAATAAAGGAAATTGCAACATTTCTGAGTGGAATGCATTTATGAATCATTCGTCAAAAATGCATCATCTACCTGAATCATTGAATTAAAAGACAGATAATTTAGTGCACGTACATAAGAATGAGATATTTTTAAGAGAGCCATGAGATAATATTGAATGTTTCAGATTAAAAGGCGTTGTGTTTTATTGACGTTTGTATACAATGAAGTTCCTAAGCATCTGACAACAAATGTCAACCTGCCTTTTAAAGTGTAAATGAGATAAGATACACATTTTTGCTTTATCTTGTCTCGTACATGTACATAGATGTCTTTGGAATGCTCCAGTTAAAATATTAAATTCTGACAGGATCAAAGTTCTGTATTCAGATTTTCAGTTAAGCAAAACAATACCTGTATCAAGCACTAACGACTGATGAAAATAAATACGAACGAAATTAGATATTAAACAGATTAAAATGAATTGAGATATGGACGATATATCCTTTTAAGGTAAAGTTGTTTTTAAAAAGGAATCTTAGGCAACAAATTTAATTTCCTTTATTGGTGTGACATTAGGCGTAGCTGTGACGTTTGAGGTAAATTAAAGTAGCGTGATATTTATTAATTTAAATAATTAGTTTATTTACGTCGCAGCTATTAATTACAGTATGTACACTGAAGATCTTAAAAATATTGATCAGTTCATTACAGTTCAAATTCTGTTGTTTGTGAGGGAGGAGGTTGTGTCCATTCTCAGCGAACTTTTCAAACCGTCTATTCTCTCTCCCCTCTCTAGGGTCTTCGGGATGATAGTGGTTGGCATCTTTATCCTCGAGTTACATCCGGTTCGTGGGCGGAGGGGGATCCTCGTGGTCTCAAAGGTTGCCGAGGGATGCCGAAGACCGCGCAATATTTTAAGGATGCAGGTGTTCATTGAACGGAGTGATCATATTCACAAAAAGAAGCCAATTTACAGCTGTGTGACGGGAATCGTTACATTGAGTATCAAGTTTTTTTTACTTTCCTTCTATACATTAAGGAAAAATGGATCATAAAATTTATTCAATATTTACTTAATAACCAAGCCTTTTTTCAGGGATAGTGAAATCAAGAAAATATACAAGAATTTCAAATAATTTGCTAAGTATTTTATTAACAGATATTTTTACTGAAAAATTGTTATAAGACGAACGTAAGGACTAAATAGAAATATTATATATACTTTTTTACTATTACTTTTCATAAAACATTTATACCATAGGTTTTATTAGCATAAAAAAAAAAAAAAAAAACACGAGTTCTGAAAAATTAGTAGCATTTTCAGCTTGTCCCTTGTCCCAATGGCGTACACAGATCTCTTATGGGGAAGGGGGTTACATTTTAAAAACCCTTAAGTATGCTACTACCTCCCCCTTTGAAAAGAGCCATTATTAGATACAAAGTTAACATTTTTTAATTGCAATAGAGGACGAAAAAATAATTTCAGTCAGGTAAAATTTTGCAAAATATTGAACTATCATAGAGGTTGTAAAATTCCAATAATAGACATTTATTTTACGCAATTTGCAATTAAAGCATGGGTACGAAATGTAGGGAAACAGCCAAATTCCTCAGAAATATATAAATAAAGCAATAAAATTCACTGTTATTGTTTCGATATTGAATACAGAAGAATTGTATTAATAATAATGCTTTTCTTCTTATAAATGCATTTTTACGACAAGCCCTATTCTTTAGTGCTAAACCCTTCCCCTGGAAGGCTTAAAAATTTACCTAAATTACTCTACCGAATTTAACTTGTTTCTGTTTGCTTCTAAACAGGGTTAGGAGTGCTCCCCACACAATTTAATTATACGAGGGTCGTACATCACGCATTCTTCGACACAACAAAATAACGCTAATCTGAAACTGAGCTTTTTTAGTTTCAGTGACTCAAAGGATGGAAGATTTCCAAGGGCTCGCTTCCTCATGCCTTGTCGCGGCAACGATGTAGGCCAAATAACATCGCTGTCTTCCAGAATGCCTCTTCAACTGAGTCAGTTCCGATTTTTTCCCACCCCGTTTACTTCCTTGACTTACTTTCATGTGCACATATTCGTTAACTGATGAAATTAATGGGATGCATTTTAATTAGGACTTACTGAATCGATAAAATGTATCTGATTAGATACATTAATTTTAGCAACGTGTCCTCTGTATAAGAAACACCGTTACGCTAAAGTCAATTCGAAGCACACTCTAAGCTACTTTCATCCCTCTTTTTTTATAACTTAAAAATATATAGTAAATTGAGTACAAAAGAAGAATATTTTTGAAAAATTAAATAAATTAAATATAAATAGGTATTTTAAAAATATTCGGAGGAAATTACATTAGGGTAATCGGATTAAATAAAAATGTTAGGTGAATTGAATTTAAGCTTGTTTTAGAAAATATTAAATTATTCTTGGTAAGATTTTTTTTAAAATTTTACCATGTCATCTTTGTGTGGATTTTCGAAAGTTCACAAAACATTTCACACAATTACAATCTTATAAAATAAAATATAATAATAGATACAAAATGTTTCACGATCACATTTATAAAATAGGAAGTTATTAAACAAATAAAGAAAAAAGGGCACAAAGAGTATTTAAAGTTTTCCGTCTTCAAAACCATTCAAGCTTACAATTTTTTTAAAGAAGTAAAATGTGAAGAAAGTTCAATATTTACGAATTATTTTTAAAAAAATGCATGGTAGTTAAGTTTAGTAAAAAAATGCATAAATTAAATTCGCATTATTTTTTTATACTTGGCAAATCTAAATGCATGCAATTTTCCGGGTACAAAAACAAAAACAGAAAAAACATTTGTAGTTAAATCAATTTTTTTTCTTTATCAAAATATCATTAAATAATAATAATAATTAGTTATTTCCATTGCATTTCTTATATATATATATATTTAAAACATATTTCATTCTTTTACTGATAATTTCTTGACATTTTATAAGGCTCTATTAAATACCTAAAAATATCTCAAACATAACTTACAAAATCTAAATAAAATAATTCAAAATTGTTTCCTAATTCAGTGTTGCAGTTATATTTTATACATTTACAAATTTTTATTCTTGGTTTTCGATGCTTTTATGAAAATCTTAGAACGATTTTTAATGATTTAAATTTACTTCAAAGCAGCATAAAGGGGAAAAAAGTAAGTTTAAATTAACTACTAATCTCTCAAGAACTTAATAAAAAATATTGCAAAATATTCCAGTGACAAGAGAAAAATAAAATGAATTTCCAATTTTTAATAATGGTATACTTAATTTATTATTCAGAATGAGGCCATTTGAGTAAAATGTAATGGAACGTAAAATATTTGGGAATGCCGTGAAGAAACTGGGTCGTGCAGTGTAATTTAAACCGGTCTGAGATGCTTAAATGCAAATTATTTTACGCTGAACAAAATAATAAAATATTTCGTTACCAAAGAAAAAAGGAAAATATCCTTAATCTTGAGCGTAAAATCTGCGAAATTGTGCCGGCTAATCATTCTCCATAATGTTTGTTTTCTAGCTTCTGGAAAATGTAATTGGTTTCTTTATTTAACTCTTCGTACACACACAATCTTGTAAATCGAATTCTTTACACAGAACTTTTTTTAATCAAAAATGCTTATAAAATCAACTTTTTGTTTTTATAGCAACGCATGGATTGTATTTAACGTTTCGGAACTCAATTAAATGGTTTAATCTAAGATTGGTTATTTTGGTATAAAATAGAAACTACTAAAAGTTCAGTTAAAGAAAGAACAATTTGCTTTTCGAAACGTTTTTTTTTTGAAGGAAATTTTATACTACATTCAAGTTTCTTTCTTGGTCATTTATTTAAAATACAAAAACTTTTTACTCAACCCCCCCCCCCCCATATCAACAAAACAAAAATAAAAAATCAAAGCATGTTCACATGACTTGTTCTTCAATTCTCAATTAAATGAGAAATTATTAAGAGAAATGGTTTGTTAATTTAGCAAGACCAGACGATTTTCTTTCTCAGAAGGCGCAGTTTCAGTAAATTTTTTTCTATACAATATAATAGATACTTAAATTCTTTCATAGAAAAGTACTGTTTTTTTCCAGGATAGAAGTTGTTTTTAACAAATAATTTAAAAGTCATAAGCTTCACCATGAAATGAAGATGAATATAACGAGCAGTATTCTCCATTTTATATATATTTTGCATGTTTGCTTTAGAAAAGTTGTGCCCTCTGTTGTTTAGAAGAGTTGTCTATTATGAAAGTTACAATAGCTTCTGAAACTTGAATGAAAACTTTGAGAAATGTCACAGTTACTAATAATATTACGAAGTAGACATTACGGATGTGCATATTTATATTTTTATGAAAGTATTCTCGGCAAATTTACTCAGAAGGGAGGGTTAGCACTTTCAAGCAAAACGATGACTATTGGAGATTGACCTCTTAATTTTGAACCGCGGTCAAATGACGAGGATGACATTTGAGTTGGCATTCATCTCTCCTAGTTTCCACACCACGTCTACGGAACGACTTTGAGTCCCTCAGCAAGGTGGGTTTTCAGTGCCACTGGAGCTCGAATTCGTGACTCAACACACGAGTTGGCGCCCATGACCACTTGGCTACCGCGGCCATTATTTAATGGAGAGAAAGAAATACACTTGAGATTTGTAGATTTTCTACATACGTTATGATCAGATAAATCAATATTCAACTTGAATATATTAATCGCATATTAAATATTACGCCATTAACTAATTGTTCAGAAATGAAAATTGAACTGAATTTTGATATTTCATATTTCAGAAGACTGTTCATATCTGAATTATATAGTTGAGAGTATAATTAAACTTTTCACTTCTTGTATAAGAGTGAAAAAAGAGCGAGAAAAAGAAGGGTAATTAAATTTTTATCAGTAAATTAGCTGATATTATTATTATTATGAAAGTAACAATATTCTTCTACTTTAAAATTAATTTGTAATGTTTGTACCTTCTTTTAGAATTTTTCAACGACTTGAAATATATAATCTTTTTTTTTTTCTGGTTCCCATAGTTAAATCTTGTCGTACTAAAAATATATTAATCTCAACGGTCTTTCTTTCCTTATTTATATAACATTGGAACTCGTTAATTCAATACAATTTGATAGAGGATATGTAACCGCTTTGATTGAAGTTCCACGGTACTCCCAAGAGATGGGGCTGGCGGGTAGATCTTTTCTCCCCGTTACAATGATCCATCACAAGGTGAAGAAACCCCAACCGTTTTGTTGAAGGAAGAGCTGACGGTGGCCTCTCTCACCGGAAGTGAAACGGCGAGGCTTAGGAGTGGGTAAAAAAAAAATTACTTTAGAAAGTCGTGGGAACACCCCAATTACCACAGCAGATTAAAATCTGATACCTCCATAGCATATAGCAGCTATTTATATTCTCGTTTTTGTTCGCCACCCAGTAATAGGCTGTCCCTTTTGTTTGTGGTTCGGACCTGCTAAGATCCACCATTCTTTTGTTCAGTGATTTTTTTTTCTTTTTTTTAATATAAAGAAATCGAACGTCCCAGATAAGATTGGAGGAAAAGAAACAAAATGTGATTCATTGTCTGTCTGCCATAGCGCTTTGAGTTCGATGGAAAAGATAGAAAGATGCGAGTCAGAGCAAAGACATCAATCTACAATGTTATTCAGCAATGCCGTTTTGTTTCTGTAGCAGAACGTGACCATTTTGTTTTATCGTAAACCTGAATCGATAACTTCTTGAGTATAAGTACTGTGAAACAAGGAACTAATTACGCATATTAATAGAGTGTCTTTCGACAGAACACGGTTACACAGTAAAGAACTGTCAGGGAAATAGAAAATTGTCCCATTTTTTCTAGGTTTATGAGGCAGTAGAAACTTGCAGATAAGAATGTGGTACGAGTTGTGAAAAAATTCATTTATTAAAAATGCAGTAGCTTCTTGATCATTGTAATGAACATTGCAATGATAATTAGATGATGGAATTTTTTCATGATTAAATCGTAAGAACACGCTGCAGCGAATGCATTATGGAACTGTGGATACTTTTAAATAAAATTAAAAGTTTTTAGGAGAAAAAATTAAAATATATTGCGCTACAATGAAATTTTTAATTTAGTGAATTTACCCTTTAAAACAAATGGTATTGAATCTGGAGTATTGCCGAAGATTGACACGGATCGATTTTCGTTAAAAATTCCCTATATTCCGTATAATGAGAACAAGGATGATTATTAAATTTGAACACTTCGTATAACAAAATAAAAAATGGAAACAAGTTTTAAAAGTTGTTCTGAATTTTTGAAAAATAGATATAAAATCGATTCATTCAGTAACTTTTAATATTTCTGGTTTTTTAATCCGATACTTATGGTTTTTCTATACATTACAAAATTAAATGATTGGCTAATGTATAAAAATAATTTAAAACCTAAATGGATTATTACAACAAATTAGCAAAAATTTGTTTACTAATACGACTATAACTTATAATTAATAAGCTCAATGTATTTAATAGTTAATCAATCAAACCCATTTTTCATAACATTGAATTTAAGCTTCTATAACCAATCGAAATGATACAAATAGACTTGAGAAATTCGAAACAGTACTGCTTCTCTCTCTCTTTATTCTAAAATTCGAACTTGATTAATGCATATAATTTAATTTTTAAAAAAAGACATCATCAACTTTACATTTCGAGAATCTTTCTAACAGCAATATTCTCGGTATTCTGACGATTTTTTTAAAAAAAAATTAATTACGTTATTTTCTGTTATTTTGCATTCATGCAAACCATGAAAAGGTTAGGTCTTCAAAACGAAAAAAGGATGTTTTCCTACGAGAATCTTTATCTTGCAGCTGATTGCATAACGGAATTCTTTGTCGTTTTTCAACATTTTTAAACTTTGGAAGTGTGGGGAGGGAAGAGATGGGTCGATTTGAAACCAACAATTATCTTTTAAACGAGAGAAAAATTAGTAGGGGTTAGAACTGTAGTGAAAGGTTTAGTTAGGTTAGTTTATTGCCCTTGTATATAACCGAACTTTCTAGAAAATGTAGGAGGGTTATAGCGACAGTGTGATTTGAAACCTGTAGAACGTCTGGAGTTCACTCTTTAGATAATGCAGTGACTAAAGTGAGAAAATTCTTCCAAATCTAGTTGGATAATTCCTAGAAGTTTTATTTTTACCTCTGTGTTATTCTAAGACTTTTTTTCACAAACACCTGATGGCAAAACAGAAATTTCCAAAATTGCTTACAATTTAAATATAGCATGCTGTCAGATGTAAAGCAGATTCTGTTTTCTATTAATTGCCATAAACTTTAGCAGTGGCGTAAAGTACACCCCAACATCACGGGTGGGGGCCGAAAGCTTGACTGACGCCAAGTACTTTGTAATATCAGGCTTGGGGCCCAAAATCTGACATTGCAGGGAAACCCTAATATTCTCCGTCACGCCACTAAACTTTAATGTAAAATTTCTGCATATTTTACATTCAACTTTGTTTTTAGTATTTCTGTTTTTGCGGGAATGAAATGAGTTGCGAGAAAGCCGTATGATTTACAATAAATTCTAGAAAATTCTATTTCAAAATATTATTTTCAAATTATTTTTATCCCCATACTCAAATGAATAGTTTTGAACATATTAAAAGAATTTACTGTAAAAGACTTTTTACAGTAGAATATTTTTGTACCTTAAGAATATTTTCACGAAAAGTTGGGCATGTATTATTGCATTTTGAGCATAATCATAATACATTCTGCTTGAATAACATTCTGCAATCAAGCAATATATCATTTGTTTAAATGGAAAAACAAACAAACAATGGAACAAAAAAGATGAAAATTTTCTGTTAATATATTCTTAAACGTATTTTATAAAAATTAATTCGAACTAATTAAACATAAAAAAAGGAAACTATTAATTTGGGATTGGTTATTTAGTGACTAATAGTTTGATCACCTTGTTAATGCCATCATTTTACTCAATGGCGTAAGGCACACCCCCACATCGCGGAGGGGCCCAGGATTATACGGGGCCCAAAGCCTGACTAACGCCGAAGTACTTACCCTTCAGTCTGTGGACCACTAGTTATTCACTCGTAAAATTTCGCTGGTTCACAGAAAAATGTGGAATATACTCAGTTATCACGTTAAGATATGTTTTAAGACGCATTGATTGCGTTCTTAGATCACATTTATTTATTTTTTGTAAATGTATTTAACATTTACAAAATCCTATTAGTGGTCCGTGGGATTTAAATTATGAATTTACTGGTCCATGAGGTCAAAAAGTTTGGCGACTGCTACTTTATGAGATTCAGCTTGGGGACCAAAACCTGACTTTGAAGAGGGAGGGGGGGGGGCAAATATTCTCCTTCACGCTACTGCTTTTACACATTTAATTGAAAATCTTTTTTATTTTGATAAACTTCTGTGATTTTCTTGAATACGAAACAGTAGAACAGTTAATTTATTTAAAGCGAAAGGAATCAGTGTTTTAAATACTAATTAGATGCAGATTTATTATAAATCTACGACGCATGTATTACTTTTATTTTACTTATTACTCAAGTACATTAGAAACCTTATAAATATTGGGACGAACTTGTGGACAAAAATATCAACATATCTGCTTCCATAAATATGGAAGGCCACCAATTGTGAAAACTCATTGCATTTCTTACAAAATAAAAATTAATGAAAATTCACTGGTTGTATAATATTCTTAAGACATTTTGATGCCCAACCTCCATAAAACAACCCGACACGCCTCAATCTAAAATGAAAGCCACCACGCAATATTGAGTAACTACATAGTAGGTTTCAGCAGCCCATTGCCTGTCATAAGGACAAGGTCATTTCATTCAGACGTCATTTTTAAAGTTATTGCCAATGATTCCTTGCTAAAGAGGATTTCCTTCTTCACCGACTCAATCATGGTAATAGCGAAAAGAACGAAGAAAACAACGAATGTGAAACTGATACTTCACTTACACACATGTCACATGGAATATATTAGTCCACTGTGAACTAACATTTACTATACTATGGAAAAAAATTTTATTATATGACCCAAAAGGAAATACTTTTTTTAGAGACAATCTTTCTAGTATTAATATAAGCCCGCGCGTGATAACAAGACTTAACAGATGTACAAAAAAATATCGTTAAAATTTAATAATAATTTACAAAATATTTTCTCATTTAAATATATTTTCACTTTACATGTTCAACGAACCTACGACGAAATATATTCCGCACTTGCAATCGATCAATAAAAAAAATGAATAGCGTATTAATCAGAATAATCATTACTCGTAATTTAAAATAAAAATGAAAGAATGAAATTGATAATTTATTTAGCTGAAAAAATGACTTATTTTGTTTGTGCCTTATTCTGAAAAATCAAACGAAAAAACCTTAATGATAGATTATACAATGAAATTAGCAATGCGAAACGAGTAACAACGAAATGTACAGAAATATGCAAGTAATTGTAGTGCTAATTATCATTTGTATTTAAAGATTACTTTTAAGTGTCAACATACTTTTTCTCCAAAACATTGATAATTTTTAACCATCATTTTAAATTGACCTAAAAAAAAATTGAAGCACTTCAAATGTATTAACCAAAAGAAAAGTCGAATGATTATAATCAACCCAATGAGGTAATAGATAAAATAATTTCCTTAAAAAAACTCTTTTGCAACTAGTTTTTCTATAACTCATTGTATCAAAATATTTCAATGTAGTAATAAAAGAAATTACAGGATACAATTAGAAATTGTTTACAAATAACTCTGAATCCGGGTTAAAATGATATTCGATTTTTCGTATGAAAAAAGTTCAAATATTGAAAAAAAATACGAACATTGACTCTTTTAAAAAAATTAATAGTAGTCAGATTTATCAAAATTAAAAATAATGTATTAGAATTAGTACATAAACGTTTTTAATAAAAAAAATCGGAAATTTTTTCTACTTTTTATTTTTTTACTTTTATTGCAAAGACTTGTAGTAAAACTGAAATGATAGAAAATAAAGCTTATTAAGAGAACTCTAGAGTTTAAACAGTAATATTTAAGTATATACTATGCAGCTCTGAAAAGCAGCTTTCGCAATTAAATAATTTTAAGCGTTAATTTCAAAATCAACTAAAAATTATTAATAAGTCATAGATATCCCTGTATTACAAGAAAGCGCATATGAAAAATACATTGTTGATTTAAGCAAACTTTAAAACATTCAACTTTATCCAGTTATTTTTTAAAAAATCGTTCCAAGTTATTGCAAAATTACAGAACAATGTTTACAAGTTTGAGGTATTAAACATGTTTGAACGTGATGCATCTATCAAGATGATATTTTAAAAAGTTCTTTTATATTAAACGTGCAAGACAAACAGTAATAAAAATAAAACTCACCTTCTTTATGTTTTAGTCAAAATCGCACGTTCTAAAACAGATCCCAGCAGAGCGATAATTCCCTATAGTCACAGTCAATGAATAATTACTGATGAATATAATCTACGAAAAATAAATCCAAGACCGTTTTCGCACTCCTGTACTAGTCAAAACAAAGAAATAATTCGTCACACCAGATCATAAATAAATTTTCTAAAAAAAAACCGCACACAAGCACATCAAATCCAGCTATCTTTAAAAAAATGATTCACTATATTGCCGCTTAAAATCGTCTGCGCACATTTTGGCTTCTCGATAGCGTAACCATGGTGACACTGATATAAGCGGCAGCTTTGAAATAAGTAAAAAACTTTTCTTTATACGATCCAAATAAGACTTGCAATAATAATAATAATAAAAAAAAACTATCACGGAAGCACTAGAACGCACTCTGTTGACGAATCATCAGTTCTTTTTCGAACAAGGAATACAGGTGACTTTACGCTGTGATCCGCACTCACCGTTTTCCAGGTGGTCAATGATAGGGTTACAGTAGTGTGAATGTGTTCCGTAAAAGAGAGGTCGGTTCGACGCGCTGTTTTCATGCACCGTTGATGATGAAAAATCGCCAAATGCGCTGCTGTCATGAACTTCGGATAAATAGACATATAAAGATAATTTTTCGTTTGTTAGTTTGTGGTATTTTTTGTAGTCATTTGTTTTTCTTTTCTTTCTCTCTTTCAAAACTATTTAAAATTTCATTTTTTTGAAAAGGAAGTGATCTGAAGAAGGAACTGAAAAAAATTCTATAGCGTTAGTATTAAGGAAAGCTTTTACTTAAAAATTATCTGACATTTTTGTTACTTTTTATACAAGTTTTTTTTTTTTTTCAAATTTTTTAATTTTTTTTTTTTTACAAGTCTTTGTCCCCCTACCATTTTGTTCAGTTATTTAATTATTTAAGAACATTGATTCATATATTTTTAATCTTTTTCTGTCATTTAAAATTTTTTCTAAGTTTTGGATTTGAAATGAGGATTTAAAGGAAATTCATAGCAACGCAAAATATTATGTATCTTTATTATAATTCGCTTTTAATATTGCATTTAGTATAATTTTAATGATGTGAGAAGAACAAAACTTTCTAAAAATTTTTTTAATGTAGAATCAAATTGGAAAATACTAGATAAAAAATTTTCGCATATTAATAGTTTAACCCTGTATCTACCGCATTATGATTTACTGCAGTTTTTTTCTTGCAATATTTTTTTAATCACTACATTGGAAATTAAGGGATATACATAAACAAAATACTCAACTTTGGGAAATTCAATTCGTTAGAGCTCTAATTCACTAATTAAAGATATTCAACTGTAAAATTAATTATGTACACTGTTCACTTAATATAATTAGTTAATTCATTTTCTAAGGTCTTCATTAACACACACACAAAAAATAACACTTACCTTTTGATATTAATTAATTTTTTGTGGAACAAAAATTATAATCTATTCAATCCGCTGTGAAAACTATTCGCCTTCTTCGCTAAAGTACTCATCATAGAACCCGTGCTGCCATAATCTTGGAAGAGTGGATTTTTAAAAAATATTCCTGCTAAGTATCGTCAGAGTATTCTTAAAAATGGTTATTCTAAGTAATTTTTTAAAGTTAGTGGTACTTATATATATAAGTACCGTTTGTAGATAAAGGGTTAAGAGTTTCTCCTAAGCGTGATTAGAAAAGCAACGTGTGGGGTAAGAAAATAATGATAAATATTTTACAAATTAATGCATGTAAAATATACATGTATAATAAAATCGAAAAGAATAATAAAAAAAAATTAATTGAATTAACCAAGGTTTAATACACACACAATTTAAAAAGACGTATTTTAATCGAGTTCTTTAATTAATAATAATGTTTTAAAGTCATTAAATAATTTTGAGAATTTTGTCTTGTAATCCAAATACACTCGGATTCCAATTTACAGAACCCTTGTTTAACGAATTTCGCGATTTGAAGAATTTTTCTTTTCCCTCGAATAAAATGGACGTAAAATCCCTGTTTAACGGATAATAAATCCCAAATTAACAAATTATTTCAAAAGTCAAAAGTTAAAAAAAAAAATTGATTAGTTCGATTAGAAAAAGTGGATTTATTTTCAAATGACACATCATTTTTGCATGGAACAGAAAAAGACTATTGTAAGCAGCAAATTTCAGCGGGAAAGGCTGCAGTCCATTATAGGACTTAACAGGTGCACACACAGATGAGTCATGAGTGTAACCTGTCGCGTGAGTTTTTGTGAATAAGAGACGAAATTCCTTTATCCCCTCCCCTCTACAGGTTGGGGATATTTTAAGAGTTTTTACCATTTTGGTCCTGCTTTAGAAAAATTAGTTTTATCATACGTACTACGGTTTTGCAGGAAATTTTGTTTTTGAAAATTTGTGAAGCTGAGTAAATTGTTGATTTGTCGGAACCAATGGATAACGATTTTGATGCAGAAATTGATAATGAAACTCCTATCTGGTACATTTTCTAATGCTTTACATTGTTTGGAAACTGAAAACATACCTCATGCAGCAGGATGTGAATGACGCAGTCTTTTCTTCTCCGTTTACAGTCGCGAAAAAACTCTTTCGAGTTAGGAATCAAAAAGATTTTCAAAGATCTATTAATCATTATTTTAAAATTTCCAATTAACTGATGTGCAATAATTCGAAAATAGTATTTTAATTGCTGAATAAAAAGTGTGCAATTTCTAATTATGGATATTTTTTGTGTAGTTGCTTATTATAGAATTTCCAAAAGGTAAGTGAAATAAATTTGTATTTTTGAAGTTATACTTCTTTTGGGGCGTTATAGAGAAATAGGATGAGGGTAAATTTTTACAATGCGTGCGCACCCCGTCACGGATGTGAAAATTGAATGTATAAAAAAATATCATCGGGTTATGCAATAAGATTTCGAAATATACTATATCATTTCTATTAAAACGATGAATAATTTTTGCTGTTAAATTTTTTTATTCTTTGAGAGTTAAAAAATTTCTGTAACTTAATATAAGGTAATCTCATAATTACGGATGTTTAATTACTATTTTTATTTCTTTTTGTTTATGAATACAATGAACATTCACAGAAGCAAGAAAACAATAGAACAACGAAGCTTTTATGTGTATTTTTTGACATAAATAAACTTGTCTTATTATACAGTGCGTAAAATAACGAGAGACTTATACAAGTGTACTTAGTAACAATGAAATATAAAGTCTAAAAATGGAAAATTTGGTTCGACCGAGACTTTCATAAGATTGATAAGATAATAAACATCAACCATGAAATTTTGAATGCATCAATTAATCGTGTATAAAAATAAAACATTGTTAATAAAATGAAAGTAAAAGTGATATAATACGGAAGGGAAATAAACAAGCGCGCATACAAGAAAAAAAATATTCACAATAGGATATTGCTATTGAAAGATGATTGTAAGTTGTTGAACATGAAATAAGTAAATATAATTCAATACAAACCATTGTTTTTAAATCAATTTGTCACGAGAATTTTCAAATGTTATTCATTATTTTCAAAATTCATCATAAGTTCAAGTTGCATTAGAATTTTTTAGAAAAAAATTTTTTAAAATTTATTATGAGTGTATCACTTTTATATAATTAAATACATATTTTTTTGCATATTATAGCAAATATATATAGAATAATATACAATCTACATCAGGGTGTCAAACTCAAAAAATAAATTGGGCCAAGGGCCGCAAAAAGAAAGAATAAATATTTAATAGAAAAGTAGTTTTATTTCGTTCAATCAAATCAGTAGAAACAGTTTATTTCGAATAATACATTATAATAAACATATATAAAAGGACAAGAAAAATTTAATGCTTACGTCCTGACACTTGACATCTCTTCTCTGCTATTATCTTTCCAATTTCGGGCGAAATTTTTTTTTTATTTTATCACCGTAAAATCCGGTGCATAACGCGAAAAAAATAAGATTAAAATTTACGTGTGCGAGTTATACGCCGGATATAAAAATGATAGCTTTAAAAGTAAAGAGAAGAGATGAGCATAAAAAAAATAAGGCCTCTACATACATTGAAATACTGTTTATTTAAAAGAAATAACATATCTAATGAACTTAAAATGTTGTAGTTCTAGAAGTATACTATTTTTTCAAATTCTTCGGATAATACATTAAATAAATGACTTCAAAACATTCAGAGGATTGTACACATACATTTCAGGTTCCTTCGTGAAAAAGGGGGTGCGTGTTATACGACGAATATACCTAAAAATTAAAAAATACAGCTTTAAAGTAAAGGCACGCGTTATACACCGGATTTTACCGTATATGTTTTTGTGTTCCGATCTATCGTCTGGGCTGCAAAAATGTTCGTTGCGGGTCACATGCGACCTGCGAACCGTGAATTTGGCACCCCTGATGTACATAATAACACACTATATACAATCGAACCTTGATTTACCAAACCCCTATTTAACGAATTTTTGCTTTCCTCCCTCGATTAAAATGAATGCAAAACCCCCTATTTAACGAACAACAAACTTTGAATGAATGAATTATTTCAACAGCCGAATTTTATTTATTTGTTTGGATTAGGAAAAAAAATGGATTTCTTTTCAAATGATATATCTTTTTTATCCGGTACAGAAAGAATTTTCTTGTTCGCAATAAATTTCGATGGGAAATGGTGCAGCCTATTGTTAGGCTTTACAGGGGTAGATGAGTCAAGAGTGCAACCTATCGCGTGAGGTTTGAATCGGACAGAAAATTCCGTTCTAATCTCATTCAAAGGTATCAGTATTTCTTAGCAACTGAATAAAAAGTGTGTAATTTCTAACTATGGATATTTTGTGTGTGTGTGTGTGTGTGTGTGTGTAGTTGCTTATATAGAATTTCCAAAAGGTGAGTGCAAAAAATTTTCTTTTTCTTTTTGAACCCCGATATTACGAATAACCTCGAATTAAAGAATAAAATGCTTAGTCCCGATGAATTCGTTAAATCTGGGCCCGACTGTACTACGTTAGTATCACAATATTGAAAAATGCTGGTGTAGATGAGTAAAGGTATGAAGTATTAACAGTTTAAAGATTTGAGCTCTTTTTGAAATAGTAGTAAAATTACCATAAGCTCTTTATATGAATTATTTATTTATGCAAATGATCAACGTAGAAAAGCTTTGCTAGATAAAGATCTACAACTTTTCTGTTGTGAAAACGGATTTTTCTATATTTCTCTCTGTATACCTGATTTCAATAATGAATCGCAAAAAACTCAATTGTGACTTAAGAAATTTTCAGCACTTTTTGTGCTTTAAAACTTCTTTCGTATTATTTGAATAAATAAAATGAAATTAAGTGTATTCAAGCGTGAAATATATTCGAAGCAAACCAAGGAACACATGTACGTCATTTTGTGTTTTTTCTTCCCGTTATCGTATCTTACTAAATTGCACTTGAAAGAACTTTAGATTACAGAGTATCAAATCCTTTTTTTTTATTTTTTAAAAAGTTAGAAATATGTCAGAATAAAAGGATTTAAAAATACAAAAATTTTAATGATTGAAAAGATTATCGCTAAAATTTCAATATGCAAGAAATATATCATTTATCTAAGAAGTTACTACTTCAAGGGTATTACCCCCAAAATATACATTAAAATTAGAGTGTTGGCTTTTATTTAAATTTTCACCACGCTTTTAAAGCTGCACGAAGGGTCTCAGCGACGGACAGTATTATTTTCAATCAGTGACGTAACGGAGAAAATATTAGCCCCCCCCCCGCAAAGTCAGGTTTTGGGCCCCCATGTTAGATCTTAAAGGGATTGCAACTAGGTGTCAGTCAGGCTTTGGGCCCCCTAGAACCCTGGGGCCCCCACGCAATGGGGGGATTGCGGGAGTGTACGTTACGCCACTGTTTTGAACCTCGGTCAAATGACAAAGAGACACCTGAGCAGACATCCCACATTCTTTTATAAACCCCCCACCACCAACAACAACGTGAGGACTTTGGATCTCTGCTGATTTAACGTGCATCAGCCCCTCTGCACGGCCGGTACTCTACTGTACCACAGGACTCGAATCGACCACTCAACAATTCCAGTCACGAGTTCGTGACTATGGTCACTCGGCTATTGCGGTCATCAGTCGTGAAAACAATAAAAACCCGTTGGTGTGGTGTAATAGTTTGCAGAGTAGGGTGCACTTGACCAAGGTTCAAAATTCCGAAGCTCGTCGCCAGTAAAGCTTCAAAGGCAACTTTAATACAAAATCATATAATCATTTAATTTACAATTAATTAACAAAATAGCCGTACTCTCTCTCGACTACCTTTTCTCTCCTAGTAGTACTCGCAAAAAAAAAAGATGCTAAATTAATATTTTTAATTAAAAAGTAGTAATCAAAATACAAAATATATTTCATTACGCTTTCTGTGATACACAAATTTACACACACCATATTTGTTTGTTTGTTTTTTAATTTTCTTTTATAAGATGTACATATATATTTCAACTAGAAAGCAAAATATTTTGATGTATATTATGTATGTAACACATATGATTAAAGGTTCGAAACTTGTGTAAGCAAGAGTTCTCACAAATATACATAAATAAAAAACTTAGAGAAATAAAAACAAATTAGATTAGCAACGAGATAGTGCAAGTTATTGTTATCGCAAGAGTTTCATGCTCAAGGTGTATAACATAATTAGAATTTTTTTTTTTTTTTTTTTTTTTAGTAGTTTTTTTTTTATTTTTTTTTTAGAAATGGTTTTTATTTTTTTTTTTTTTTTTTTACAGCAGTGTATGAAAAGTTGTTTCGGCTAGGGAGTGGGGGAAAGATCCATAACAATGTGTGTGTGCCGTAAGTAATAATAGCTTAATTACCTTGGAAGAATTTTAAAATTACAGAGCTCTGGTTTCTGAAATTCATCCTTTCTTGGATTTCCATTTTATATAATGGGCGTTGTTTTATTTGCCAATCCAAAGAAACTTTGTTGAGAAACATAATAAGTTCCTGTTACGAGAATAATTTTAAAATTCTTCATCATGTACTGAGTTATAAGCAAGCAACATAATTAATAGTGATTGCCTAATATTCGTCTTTGGAGCCATTCTATTACGTAAATGTAATTATTTTATACTAGAATGTAATATTAATTTTATCAATATTTAATTTCAAGTAGAATGGAAATTCAATTAAATTCAAAAATTGACTAGAACAACAGATATATTTGTAATATAGACTCCTTTCAGAATAATTATATTTTGATTCAAAATATTTTTTTTAAATATGGAATGAATGGCATATAAAATTTCTGAAATTTTCTGGTTTCGTGATACTGAATACTTTACAAATATGTGTAGTGAGTATCTTTCACGTTCTAAAGTTGAGAGAAAATGTTTCGATTTATTTTTTTCTTTCTTTCTTTTTGAAATAAAGATGAGTATCCAGAGGTTTTTTCTCATACTTTGAAGTATATGGTACAGAGATAACAGATTAGGGGAAAAAAAGGGAGCAATGCATAGTACTTATTATTACTTATTGTAATTATACAAAAGTACAGAATGAAAATTTTGATGTTTAATCCTAAAACTTCTTTTGCTTCTTGATGAAATACATTTCATTATTTCTTTAAAAAACTATACAATTTCAAACTTTTTTTTTTATAAAAATTGAAACTCTTTGTCTTAATAACAAGTTTATTTAAAAAATTCTGCAAATATTTACATCAAAACACCAATTCCACACTTAGTAACAATTCCCGAAAAGATTTAAACATTTCTCACACACACAGACTACAGTTGATCGTACAGTGTGATCTTAGAAATAATGTATGTTATTTCCTGCACCGCTAATACTAATTATATACGTGTAAACTCAGTATATGTATGTGGAAACAAAAATGCAATAGAACATTTTTTTTTGTTTTTTTTTTTTGAATTTTTAAATTTCTTGGAGGAAAAAATTGAGATTAAATTTGTAGTTTTCTTTATATTCCTGAGATTGTGCTATTGTTTTCATTGTTTTCTAGTTAAACGACATATTAATTTACGTTCTAACAGCTTTTTCGGTGCCTGATACAGCATATTTAGAAGTGTCCACGACAAGACTGTCAATTATATCACTTTGAAGGCAATACATTAATAGCTATGGAAAGTAAAATCACAAAACTCAGGTTCAACGGCGATTATTTATTTTCGAGGCAAATAAATTAAAACTGAGGACAGGACAGATTAAAACTGACAAACAAAATCCAGACAAAGTATTTAAAATAAAATATGACAGGAATAATGGTTTTACATTCTTCTTATCTGTAAGAGCTTTGAGAAATAGAAAGAGTTACTAAGGAAAAGTTTGAAAATGGGTTGTTGAAATGCGATGAGAGTGCGATCGTAAATTTCTATCTCTTAAATTTTTCTGTTTTTAAAAAAATGGATTCATAACTGTAAATTTCAGTACAACTGATAATAAAAAACAGTTAGAGTTTACGAAAATGTAATAAATGAAATTTGATGGAGATTTAAGAAATTAAATTCGATTTTGAAGCCTGTTTACAAAAATTCCCAATGATAATTTTATATGTCAGGTAAATTAATTTGAGTATATTTGCGGCTAGCTTTTTTTTTTTTAAGTCAAGTTTTTCTCAGAAGTTTATGTGTATTGAAGGGATTCTCTCACCGTCTAAATAATATTCCCACAATAGATTCTATAATCGAAAACAACCGATTTTCTGTGGTCTAGATATGGTAAAGGCGATTTTTTGTTGCAGAATTCTATGATAGTGAACTGTTTCCCTTGTTTTTAAAAAGGAAGAAAAAATAGTTGCTCTGTTATACAATAAATTCGAAGCGCAATTGTGTGCATGCTCTAAAATCCTTTGGTCTTATTAAAATATGTGGGAATGCTTTCCCCCTCTCGTTGAGAGAGAGAGAGAGAGAGAATCCTCAATTCCATTTTTTTTTCTACATTTGGAAAGGGCATAGATTAATAAAACAGGAGTCAAAAAAAAAAAAAAAAAATTCAAACAAATGCCTGAATGAATAAAATTTCTTAAAATAAAAGCGACTAAAATTAAGATATAATTCATTTGAAGCCAGTGAACAGAAATTAATTGAATAATAAATAAAAGTAAGAAGCCAAATAACTTTTCGGCTTTAATACAGTGGCGTAACGTGCCCCCCTCCATCGTGTGGGGGAGGCAGGATTCTAGGGGGCCCAAAGCCTGACGCTTACTGCTTGGGACCTAAAACCTGACTTTGCAGGGAGGAGGGGCTTATATTTTCCGTTACGCCACTGCTTTAATATCCATCAATAATGCGAAGAAAGAATTGATGTGCACATTTTGTGATAAAGCATCTCATATTTCTCAAGATTGTGCTACTATTATTGATTCGCCCCCAGAAAAGAGGCAGACTACAATTTGGGGGAAGCTTGTATCATACTAAAGATGCTTTAGACATTCATATTCTAATAAGTGCCGATACAGGATTTCAAATCATGTCGATTGAATGTTATGTTGAAGAATCAACAGTCATTAAAATTCGCTCCGGATAATAGTTAATCAGTATGACTAAAAAAAGGTAGAACATTTCCTCAAAAGCAGAAACTGCCTTGCTTTGTACTATAGATGTTCCCACGTTATGGGATCTAAACATGTTTGGAATTCAAAGAACGTGGATCGCAAAAATTTAAAAAATGAGAAAAATTTCAAAGTTATTTATGAATTTTTTGAGAAAACTGTAAAAAGATATAACAGAGCGATGCATTATAAAGTTATCTTGGATTGAGGACTACATCCACACTACTTGAAAATAATAAAGGGGCAAGCAGGCCTTCTTCAGACAATTACTGAAAAATTTAATCGCATCAATAAATATGCCGAATACGATTTCATTATTTAGGATTAATTTAAAACAGGAACATTTAAATTAAAGATTAAGAACAGAAGTACCCCCCCCCATGCTTTTTATTTACCCCCATAGAGCTGTTCTGAAAGAAGGTAGCATCACTCGTGTTTGATCGGTGTTTGAAGCCTCGAAGACTGGTATAGAAGGAGGTAAATTTAACTAACTTGAATTCTAACTTAATTGAAAAAATACTACGAAGAGATAGAGAGATTTTATTCAGTTAAGGCTTGTAGAATCTTCTGTATTTCTATTATTGTTATTTTTCCATTGTTTGTTAATTACGTTAATGCTATTTTAGCCTTGCTTTATGTTGTGACTCTCTTCGCACCCTCATACACAATTTATCAATGTATATCAATACAGAGGGAGGCAGATATTTGGGATTCTCTCACCATTATTTGTGTGATAAGCATTTTATAATTATCTTATTCTCCCCTTAATGCATTTTTTCCAGAGATTTCAAACAACTATCAATTCGCCCAGGCATTAAGTAATATCTGTAAACAAAGCAAACACACGATGCTGTATGTATAAATAAACGAGCCGGATTTTCATTTCAACTATTCGAAGTATGCTGATGGTAATTAAATACCTACACGCGGGACGAACAGAGGAAAAAGATGCGTTCGCCAAAGTTGGTAACACGGTGCAATGAGTTAACTTTTGGCCTTCTGTGTGTGTGTGTGTTTGTGTTGTCCCGACCAGCAAAAAGCCCTGCAGCTGTTGGATAATGAGTTGTCGCAGGTGATATAAACAGAGTCGAGAACTTGATTTATGGTATGAGGAATTTTAGAGTCGTTACCGATTTCTATGTCACTATGCCAAAACCGATTTAGGGTAAAAAATGCGTGGTTTAAATATTCACAGTTTGGAAAGGATTTTAAAAAGTAAGCGTATACGTGTTTTCTGTAAGGTAGCTAATATATTTTAAAAACCTGTTGGTTTTAAACAGAAATAGGACTCATATTAGAAACACTCTTTTCAGATAGAAAAAAGCTCCGATATTTATACAAGCCAATAAGCCAGTTTTTGTGATTTTTTTTGTTTTTTGTTTTTTTGGAAGCTTGTTGAAACTCTAGAAGAGAATGAAATTTCGAAATTTTCGTTGATGAGAGAGAAAAATTTATAAGTAATTTTTTTTTTGTATTAACCCTTTATCTACAGCATTTTGATTTACTGTATTTTTTTTCATGCAATTTTTTTTTTTTTTTTTTTGGATCACTACATTGAAAATTAAGGGATATACATAAACATAATACTCAACTTTGGGAAATTTAATCCGTTATAGCTAATTAATTAATTAAAGATATTCAACTGTAAAATTAATTATATACACTGTTCACTTAAAATAAAGAGTCAAATCGTTTTCTAAAATCTTCATTAACATACAAAAAAAAAAATAAGACACTGAAATTTTGATATTAATTATTTTTTAGGGACAAAAATGATAATCTTCGCAATCCGCTGAAAACGTAATTTCTGCTATAAAACTATTCGCCTTTCCTGCTAAAATACTCATCATAGAACCCGTGCTGCCATATATCTTCGAAGAGTGGATTTCAAAGAACATTCCAGCTAAGTATCATCAGAATATTCGTAAAAAAGGTTATTATATGTAATTTTAAAGTGAGTGGTACTTATAAGTACCGTCGGTAGATAAAGGGTTAAAATGCATTTTTTAAATGCTAGATAAAAATTTCAGCTTTTTTAAAAAATATTTTTATTCATTATTTGAAGAAGCAATATTTGAAACACAAGAAGAATTAATTCAAATTTGAACAGAATATAAAGAAAGTAAAAGAGAAATTTTACATTCTAGTATGTTTTAGAACCAACCGCACAATAGGGGGGTAGGGGGGCGGACACCTCCAAAGCCCTCGATTTTTTTTTCGATTGATTATAATCCTATGTATATAGTACGTCAAACTTTAGTAATAGTTGTAATTTACGTAAGTATTTGTTATTAATAATTAATTTTATTAATTAATACTAATTATTTATTCGATACTTAATTTTTTATTGTTTTTTATTCCCGAAAGTCTACAAGATCAAAAGAATATGTTTAGCGGTGTATTAATGCAGGATATGAGAAGGGTGGACTTTAGGCACTGGACCCTCATCCCCTTGAAGAATTAATGTATGTGCTTCTCTCTGTTTAGAACTAAATATTTTCTTTCCTAACTTTAACTGTGTAATATATTAAAATTACCGGGTTCACTGGAATTATTTTGTGTAAAATCCTTATATTATCAATCCTATTGTTCTGTTTTATATGGTACTTATTTCTAACAGAAAATCATAGTGAAAAATGATACAGATATAAATTAATAATATAATCACACACACATAAAAATATATGTGATATTATCATTCATCAAATTAACATTTTTTGTGTGTAATTTTTTTTTCCTTTCATTTTGTTTTCATCAATGATTTTATTAAAAAGGAGAGCTTCCAATTGTGCTCAGGAACGGATTTATTCAAATACAACTTCCTATTAAAAAAATTTTAGTTATTTGGGTTACGAGTAGGAAATGATTTTTAACTTTTCGATCAGAGCTGTGGTTACAGTTACTTTAAAATTCGATGCAGATCTGAAACAATGGGTCTCATCTAGTAGCGTGTAAACTTTGGCCTCTTACGAAATACGTGATTTGAGATGAGAAGGAAATGGCGCCATGTTTTTTTTTTGAATATCATGACCCGTTTTCGAGATGAAGAATGCCTAATCATATGTTAAATACAAAGTTTTTCAGAATGCTTAACCAGAACTCTCTTACAGCAGACAATGAACAGAAACTTTCTATTCCAATTGTCAGAAACAAGCTTATTGCAATTCAATTCAAAGTATACTCATACCTTTTTTTTTTATTTTGAACTTTCCCTTCTCTTTTAACAGCCTAATAGGAAATGTAATAACTATTTATAAATTGAGCGCACTGGCATATTATTTTTCATATTTTAAATAAATTAGAGTTTAATATTCACTGAAAGTGAAGCAAGGCTCATCACTTAGGTATGGTTAGGGGTTACAACAGAGAACCCGGTTTTACAAGTCTTTTTGTGTAATAAACTAAACTATACTCAGTGGCGCATCAGTCCATTGAAAGCCATGGTTTCTTGTGTCCATCTCAGTTTTCATGATCTTGGGTACTGAGATACATAAGCAGATGTTCCGGTCAGGTGGTTAGTCTGAAGCGAAATCCCCAGTGTTTAGTTTCCAAGCAACCTTGGTACTCATTTATCGACCCACTGAAGAGATGAAAGGCTGAGTGTCGACCTTGCCCAGCCCGGGACTTGAACCCCGGACCTGTGGCGGGGAAGCGCGATACACAACCATTCAGCCCCACTGGGCTTCTTTATATATATATATGTGTGTTAAATTTCTCCGAATATTATTCTTTCCTTTCCCCTTGGCATATTGTATAGACAAATTACATGTGAAGGTTGGCTAGCCCTAAAACTTGTTTAAACCTGCAATCTTGGTTCCTAAGGCCAGGAGTTTGTTATTCTACTACTGTGCCTAATATTTCCTATCTTGAATAGTTATACTTAGGTTCTATAGCTATCTGTATATATATATATATATATATATATATATATATATTGGATTATATATGTATATATATATATATCCAAATTTGCATCAATTTTAAATCCTTAGACATTAAACTAGAATTTAATTTATTGAACATTATAGCTTTCTTTTTATAACAATCAGAGATCCAGAATCGCATTAGCCTCATATATATAAAAAAGAAAGAAAGAAAAGAAAGATGGCTTTTTCAAGGCCTGTATCATTTAAAAACCATAAAAAAGGAAGAAAAGAATTGAGTGCCTATTATTCAGTAGCTATTTCTTTTATCCTGCTACATTTTTCTACATAAATGAAACTATAAATACACATACATGTATATCACCTTTTTTTTCATTACATTTGATAAATAATATTAAATCATTCCGATTAAGAAGTTAATCTTTTTATGTCCTGTTTCAAGTAATCTTCGTTTCCGTGACTTCTTTAATAAATGATCCTATTTAAAGGATTACTGACTTGGTTTTAATTTTTCAATTGCTTTATAAAAACTTAATTTGATTTTGGAACATTATTTAAGTCTGGATCACTTAATAACTACGTAAATAAATATATAAAATAGGTCATATGTAATTATATACGAATCGTTTCACAAAAATGGTGTAGGATTAAACGGACTCATAAAATAAGATTAGAACGGAAGGCATTTTATGCAGACTTAAAGCTTAACAATGTTTATCAAAAGAATAAAATAAACTTAATCTCTCTAAATATTTTCTTTTCGAATTATCTTCCCATTTGTAAATTAATTATTCTATCTTCTTTTTCTTCCTACATCAGGAGATTCAACTTAGTCTCTTTTTTTTTTATATTCGTATGCACGGATAATCTGTATTACTGAAATGAAAAACGCTTATATTGCTAGAATTCTATTATTAGGTATCCACATGCATTATATTTTTATTTTCACGATCACAGCTTGTTTTTTATTTGAAATTTACTTGAAACAAAGAAGCACCATTTGTTTTGTTATTTACTTTCTATTTTATTTATCTTATTCTGTTTGTTTTATTTACTCCTGTAAGCCCCGTGCGATACTTGTGGTGCTCAGGAATTATTTTATCTGTCTTCAATTAAAAAAAATAAACTATTGATAATAATTATATATATTATTTGAAGGTTAAATTGTATGTATGAAATTATAATATATTGTATATTTAAATATATAATAAACTATATATATATATATTTTTAAAAAAAATATACAATAAAATTAATTTTTTCAATCCGTCATATCATCTAACGTCAATACGTCATTCTTTTATATTATACACGTGAGAATTTAGATGTCTAAAGTTCCATTGAACGCACTGCAGAGCTTATTATCCCGCATCATTTCTAGGAGGGCTAAGATTTGAACTCAAAAATCGACTCGAATGTAACCTGTTATGAGATCCCGACAATGATCCTTGGATTATTGGTCCTTGAGATCGTACCCTTGGATTAAATTGGTTTCTCAAAGGTTGATTAAGTTAATGAATCATAAGGAATTTATAAATATATATAAGAGTATGATTTTTTTTAAAAATGTAAGCATTTAGGTCTGTCTAACTGAGATGTTGCTTAAAGTTATTTTTCATATTGTGAATTTTTTACAGTGTTGGTTAGTAATTTAATTTAATGTCGCACTAGAAACAACACTAGAACTATTGGCGATGGACCTTGTAATTTTGAACCAGACTTAGTATCGAGAAGGACATTTGAGCTGGTACTTTTCTCTCCTAACTTTTGTGCAACATGTAGACTTTTTTTTTTATGGAAAACAATTATAAAATCCCCGTGCACCACAAAGTATCACGCGGGGCTTACAGAAGTAAGTATTAAACACACATTCAAGAGAAATAAGAAATAAAAAAAAAATTTGAGGTTAAGATGAATTACAAATATTTACAACAAATTCACAGAAATTTTTAAGAGCACTTCTGGTGGAAAGAAGTTGGTGAAAATTCGGTGGCCAATTAATATTAAGTCTCTTGAAAACCAGTCTTATAATAATCTTTCTCTCTCTGACATACTTGGAACACAGAAGGATTACATGTTTTACATTTTCCTCGCCACCAATATTACAGTCACAGGAAGATGAAGGAACTAAATTAAATTTGTTCAAGTAGCTTTTGAAATTACCATGACCAGTGAGAAATTGGGTTATTTTGTAGTTAGTGTAAAAATGATGGTATGACAGTCTCTTATTAATGGTTGGAAAAAATTTCTTTGTTATGCTCCCTTTATTAGAAAGGAGATATTCTTGGTTCCAAGACTTCACCGTTCTTTCTTTCGTGATCTTCTTGTAAAACGATTTAGGAATATTAACGTCAATGTCAATTTTGCGCTTGGTTGCAGCCTTTGCAAACCAATCGGCTCGCTCATTCCCAAGAACGCCCGTAACATGTAGACTTTGGAATTCAATTTCATTTAATGGGCATCAGCCATCTTTATCCCGAATAACGATCTGTAGTGGATTCAGTATTTGAATTTGAGCTCGAAAAACCCAAAGGCTTGTGACTATTATAAAGGGTTTCTCCACCCCTATTCTAAATTATAAATGTACATTTCTATTCTCATATCTCAAAGGGCTAAAATAAAATTCAAAAGCAAATTAAGGAATCATTTTAAAAATCCAAAGAGATTGAAAACTATAATCCTTATCAAAATATAAATTAATCTACGAGCATGCAATTCAAATCTTTTTAATTTTTCAAGGTATTTCTGCATTGGAACCATAATCCCCCAAAGAACTCCATGAAACTGAGTTTTCTCAACAAAGAAACGAGTGTTGCGCAAACACATCTTTTTATAGGTTAATCGAAATAAAACAGCTGCTATTTACACCGCTCAGGAAGTATGAAGGTGCGCACAGTGACAATCGTGTCTGGAATTACAACCACTCGCTGAAAGGTGCCCATTTCCTTTGTAAAACCCCTTCCGGTCAAATCATACATACTTCATTGTTTTTTATGTTCTCAATTCTTCCCTTATGTATTATTCTGATCATTCGCAAGTACAATGCAAGCGTTCTTGTGATGGTGAAAACGAAAATTGTCGTTGTTGTCGTTCGAGTTTGGAATTAAATGTTGTCACCTAGTTGAATATTAAACTTTAAGGTTGAGAATGTCCCAATAGGAACTGTTTATCCCCTAAACAATGGTTCCGTTAAGAAGCTGTTTATTAAAGTTATGCCGTGACATCTGTAGAATGTCAGTGTCATCTGTACAATTAAAGAAATAGGGCTTGAAGAGGAAATAGTTGTTTTTATTACGTATACAGTACAGCCAACATTTATTTTTTCACACAGCGTGGAATTAAAAAAAGAATTTTTTGTGACATAATTTCTCTTAAAAAGTTAGTTAAGGACATATGTGGTGTGGTAGCTTTATGGATAAAATTCACGATGGTCACATGATAGATGTAATCACGTGCTTTTCAAAGAATTAAAAATTGACACTACATATATACTTATCCTATACTTGCATAATTTAGATAAAATTTAAAACTTGATGATTATGTTAAGATGCTCAAGTATTAAAGTTCTTCAAAGAGTTTTTCTAAGTTAAAATAAACAATTGTTCATACGTGTACTTTTAAATTAAGTTCATTTAATTTATCTATGTGCGTTATAATTGTTGATTTTTAAAAATGTAAAATAACTTTTCGTACGTTTTCAAAGAAAGTTTCTGCGAAAAGATAAAGTTGGCAACATCGCAGCAAATGGACTGAGTGACTGGAAACATGTTATTGCATTTATCATGGGACTGTGAAGTCACATGAATTTTTGAATTGATTGGTTGGAAACACGTGATTACATTTTTTATGTGACTTTATAATCACAAGAATTTAACTCATTGGTT
>BMAV01025412.1:264425-295301 GCA_019973955.1 Trichonephila inaurata madagascariensis
CTCCCATTCGAATGGTATATAAGTCAGTAAAGTTGGGTGTCAGTTCAGTTGTCGCCTTCGTTATTTGATCATGGTTCAAAATTTCGAGGTGTCACCAATACCCTCGTGTTTCTTTATAGTGCGACATAAATAAAGTCTCACTTAATCAGGTATGGACCATATCCTCTAAATCTAGTTCAAAATTATGAGAAACATTGGCTGTGGTAAGCAAACCTTTTCTTCGAGCAGAATTAGGAAGCCAGAAGTCTTCAATTAAGCACAAAAAACAATTGTAGCATAGCAATTAATTATAAATAAACTTGACCTATACTAACATTAAGATAAAACGAAATATTAAATTTCATTTCACTATTTTTTCAACACGTTAATGTATAACACAATTTTATTTAGAAAGTTTTTTTATCACAATTTCAATATTTTTTTTTCATATCAGCTTCTGCATTCGAGTTCAACCCCAAAATGCAAATTTTACAGCAGAAAAAGTTGGTGAAAAGCTCTTAGTCTGCTCTCATACCAGAAAATGACAGGACAATGCTGTTATGATTATAGCTTCCTATTGCGCTTTTTTGATTCTTTGGTTTTTCAGAATGAGAAATGGATGACTTAACCATTCAAGGTATCTCAACCTCTCTTTTATGCATATTATATTAAGTATCTTTTTTTCTGTCGTTATTTAATCACAGCATTTCCTTATACAATATTTCGATGAATTTCTCAACACAAAAAAAAGGGTGGCTTTTTCTGTCGTAATTTTTGAATTTGTGTTCTGCAATTCACAGCTTATGATAGTTTTTGCAATAAAAACACCAACTTACATTTTTAGATTACAACAATAGTATTTCTTATATATTGTGTTTGAAAAAAAAGAAGAGTTTTTAATATTCTCTGAAAAACTCTAAAAGTTGTAAAATAACACAAGGGTTCTTGAAAGCTGAAGTATTGAAATGTTCTAAATTTTGTAAATGTTATTTAAAAAACTTTTCTTGCATGTTTTTTGCTTGAATTTTTTAAAAATTTTTTTAAAATATATTCATTATGAATATATATATTTTTGTATCCGTAAATAGTCATTTGATGCTGTACAAAAGGGAAATATGAACTAGAACAAATTTTTCCAAGAGATAACATTATATAAAATCAAAACTTTTACATTCTGAAACAAAGTTTACTTTATTTTTGTGCTTTTATTCTCTTGATGGAAATTTATTATTATTATTATTGATATAGTCTAAATTTTTCAAAAACAACATAGATATGCTTAGCAAGAGCCTTTCCATTTTCTCTTAAAATCAATTTTTTTTTATTTAAAATTTTAATGCTCCTTTCAAATTCTTCAGGTACTTAGAAAATGTGATATTTTAAGACCAATACAGAGCTGTAAAAAGTCAGAAAGATCATAAAAACACTTACCGTAAAATCCGGCGTATTATATGCATACTTTTAACACAAAAATAAGATCGAAATTTACGGGTGCGCGTTATACGCTGGGTATATAAAAGTGTTCGCTTCTAAAATAAAATAAAAAAAGAGATGGGGATAAAAAAATTATCTTTTATATATATAGGAATATTGTTTATTTAAAAGATATGAACTTAAAGGGTTATATTTCTAGAATTATACTATTTATTCAAAATCCGGGGGGTAATACCTCGAATAAAGGACAAACATAAAGCAATACACACGTACATTTAAAGTTCCTTCATAAAAAAGGGGGCGGGCATTATGCGGCGAATATACCCAAGAAAAATGCAGCTTGGAAGTATAGGTGCGCGTTATACGCCGGATTTTACGGTAGATATTTTTTTAAGAAAACTGTATGACAGTGAAGTGTCTGCTCAGTTTTATACACGTAATACTTTAAAAAAATAATATTAATAAAAAGAAAAATTTTGCTATTATTCAAACAATTGAAAGGGATAACTGTTACGATATAAAAAGAACATTAAAATTAGCTGATTTTTTAATTAACTCTTTTAGACGTTAAAAATTTATCAGTTCAAAAAATAAATCCAAGTAATAAATATTTTTCGTAGAGTTATAATGTCATTTTCAAAACATGTCCTTTTCTTTAATTTTTTTCCGTTAGGAGAAAGTTATTTGATTGTTTGCGCTACCGTTTTCATTTGCGACTTAAGTTTGTTTTACTCCTTAGACTTGTTCCATCAGCTGCTTCATTGCTAAAAAAAGTAACCAAAATCTTTACAGCCCTGTTACACGTCAACAAGAAATGCTTGCAATAAGTTTCTAAAAGTAATCCCGGGACATCATAAAAAACATATTGGCTTAGTCAGACATTAGAGCATTATCCTCCTACCTTTTTCTAGCCTTAACGAGCAGCTATAAATTGGGCTTATTGTACAACTAAAACCAACATGGTTATTTTCTAATCAATTGCTTATAAACGTCTTCTTAAAGAAACTTCAATCTTAATAAGAGGACTAGGTAATGATCTATTCAACCGAGTTTATTGACCTATCAGTCACGGGCCACATTGATAATAAAAAAATTTCCACTCACAACTTGGAACATTATTTCTTTTTCCGAGTCGTAAACAGGTTTGGGATGTATCGTTTGTAAAGTTAAATCCCGCCCAAATTCGGTGTATCTCCTTTCTTTTGTGTTATTAATAACCCTTTTTTAATTCTAGATCATTTGTTCTCATTGACCCACGTTGGGTTTTCTCCTTTATTTCCGAGAACTTATTCTTTTCTTAGATGTATTTCATAGTTCCTCATAACTGTAACTTCCTAGGTGAATTCTGATAAGAAAGCGCTTGTGATACATGACAGAATATTCACCCAATGATCTGAAAACTTAAAATCGGCTTATGTGTTCGTAATAAAAAAATAATATACTGTTCAAAACAGAGATAAACTGACACATATGTTAAAATTTTTTCAGAAAGATGCTATTTTTTCCCCCTTTAAAAATGTATTTTTTCTATATTGTTATATGATTTTCTTTTTTTTCAGTAGTACCGTTAATATTTGTTAGGAAATCATTTTTTTATTTAGAATTATTATGTCAGAATATTAGTATTTTATTATGAATTTTTAAGGTATCCGACTACGTTCGGAACCGTGATTTTGCAAAAGTGTATAAATGGATAATATTTATTATATTTAGTGTCAATTAGATTAGAAAATGTATATAAAATTGTTTTAAGAATATTTTTAAAATAAAAAAAATATTTAAGTACAATATTTTGACAAAAAATGAACATTGAATGACCCATTTTCAAAATATTCTTCTTTTGTGAAAAATGCCTCTATTATAATAATATTTTGCTTGTATATAGCTCAGACCTCTTTACAGAGGCTCAACTAGAATTTTTGAAATATATAACTTAGAAGTGGGTTTATCCATATTTTACGACAACAGAGGTGAGAAATTTTAAGAAAAAAAACGCCGAGAATTATTTTAATGGATTGTAACTTTGAAAATAATGTGAATTTTTCAAAAATAGTAGTTCAGATTCTCTGGAGAAGTCTTTACTTTATATAAGCACACACACACAAAATATTATTTTAGAATAATTTTTTATAAAAGGAGAACATTTTGAAAAAAGGTTATTCTAAGTTAATATTTGGCCAAAATATTGTATTTAAATAATTTTTTTTGTCAAAATGTCCTTAAAACAATTTTATACATATATTCTAATCTAAGTGACACTAAATATCACGAAAATTGTCCATTTATGCGCTTTTTTAAAATCACGGTTCCGAACGTAGTCGGATACCTTAAATACTTTTTTCTGGTATTACAAATGCTGTTGAAAACCCGAAATTCTTAGTATTTATCACTATCAGTAACACTTTTTTCAAGAATCACAATAATATATTGAACACCAATAAAGTGTGTGTTCATACATATAACATAAATTATATAAATAGTAAAATTCCATTTCCTTGATCACAGGTTATCAATCCAAGCTAATTAATTATTTTGGGTAGCCAAATAAAAATGAAGTTTGATGTTTTAAGAAAAATATAAAAGGGATGCAATAAATTATTGCATACCTTTCTGCATAAAAATTCCATTCTAGTAATACATCGGATTGTTGCTGACTTTGAAAATAACATATAAGAATCAATATTTTCAATATAAATATAAGTAAAATCAATTCATGAATTCGAGGAAGACTAATTATTTAATGAAGATTTTTTTATCAACATAATGAGAAATATTTGAAAGACTAAAAATTCGATAATAATCCGCATTAGGATAAAACGTTAAACTAAAGCATATTAGAATTTTTAGATAGTATTAATACAAATAATAATACTTCAATATAAAGGTAACTCTATTAATGAAGTACGATTGTTATAGAAACAAATTATATCTTCTTCATTCACAAAGTTACAACTATTACTCAATCATAGGCTATTGGTTTAAAACAGGGGTGGCCAACCCCTAGCACACAAGCCAAATTGTGGCATGGCTGAGTTGTAACAGTGGCACACGAAGACTTATTGAAAAATCAAAAAATTTGAAAAGATAATAATAAGTACCGATTTTTTACAGTTTTGTCGAAATGTGGTTGTATAAGACAACTCCCTCCCCTCAAACTTTATTTTAAATATACTTAATTACATTACACTAGAAAATATTCTGTAGAAAATACTCCTTCATTGCTGTGTGAGCTGGCTTACCAAAGGAATTGCTCTCGTGAGATTTTGTAATTTGATGGAGCGTGTTTTAAAGTTTTTCGAAAAAAACAATGGACTGCCCAATGACTGTTTCTTAAACAAAAATGAAGATTGGCTTTGAGATTTAAGTTTTTTTTTTACCGATACTATGGGACATTTAAATAATTTAAACATAAGATTACAAAGAAACTATTTTACTTTTCCTTCCCTAATTGATCAGATATTTTCTCTCACGAACAAATTGTTGCCTTTTTTTCCCCTTCGATTTTGGTGAAAAATTAGCTAGTTTCACATTAATGAAGGAGCTATTTACTAAAGTTATTACTACTACGAGCCAAGATAGATTTAAAAAGTTAATATCCATTTTGAAGGATTCATTCAGTGCTAGATCCTTTTCATACATCCTTTTTCGCAATGTCTTTGTTAAAGTTTAATTGTTACTCACCCCTAAAACCCAAATCGAAATTACTGACCAACAGCACCATACTACACTGATAAGCAAATATAAGAAACTTATTACAACTATAAGAGATCCGAAATGCTGAATTTTGGAAAGATGTACCAACAAACAGTTTTCTAAATTTACACGATTTGACTGTCGGGTATTGTAGTGAGTTTGGATCAATATATTTATGAACGAAAAATTTTTATTTTGAACATAATAAAATCAAAATATCTCTCAAAATTAAATGATACACACCTAAAACAACCTAATTTTGTAAGCATCTTCGAGAACTAATCCTAATGTAGATGACTTGGTACAAGAAAAAGAAAAAAAAAACTATGAATTCAAAAGTCACATATTAAGAAAATACTGACTGTTTAATGATTTTTAAGAACTAAATGTGTTTCAAATTACTCCTTTTTATTTTATACCTAACCTAACTGATTTGTGAACCTGTAAAAAGTATAAACAATAAAATATAAGTTTGTACTTGTTATCTTATTTAAGATATTTTTAAATTTCCACTATTTAGACGCATAAAAAATGGCCTTTCTTGCTTAAAAATTCCATAATAAGCCTATAAGTAACATTCTTTCACCTTTCCATATTCTTTTGTTCGTTGGAAAAGTTGGAAATGTGGCACGCATAAATATTTTTTATAGGACAGTGGCGCTTCTTCCCAAAAAGGTTGGCTACCCCTGGTTTAAAACGTTATGAAACATTGACATAACCATTAATAGTCTTTTACCGGTAAACATCTCGGAAAATATTCATAACGTCAAAGAACTTAAGAAACGTGTAAATATTTTTATATAAAATACTAAATGAGTTTATAAAATCAAGAAAACATGCATCAAAATGTGTACATGCAAATATATTTCAAGTTGTGTTATGTAAATTTGGCTTTCATTTCATTTTGAAGATAGCAAAACATGTGGTGCATTAGGTCATGTTAACGACAGGCTTTTAATTCGGTCTTTTAGTTGTGAAAGCATCAATCATTTTTCTGTAGTAAATTGCTCCTTTTATATTCAGATGATAACCCTTTTAAAGTGTCAAAATTGTTTTGTAGTTATTTAACGAACCATCCTTTTTACACAGTTTATTTATTTTCTTTATTATTTTTTTACTTGTAGTGCATTTGCAATTGTGAATATTTATTTGTTACTTGTTAGAATTTCAAGTTTGTACTTAACAGTTGTCATGTCCTATTTCTGTAAGGATAGATGAATTTTTAAGGGTCATAGATCAAATCACAGACATAACTTTACATTAGTATCTTTAATTTTATAATGTATTTTAAAAATTGTAGCCATGTTTTAACTGTTTTTCCCCTTAAAAAATAAGTAATTTTTTTTTCTTATTACTTTTTAAATTAAAAGAATGGAAAAATAAAAAAATGAACACGTTGCGAAAAGTGCTGAAGCATTAAAGGTCATTTTTATAAATTGTTTTAATGTACTTATGGTAAGTAAATCCATTCTTTTGGTTTCTGCTAGTTATTAAAAGAAAATTCAATGAAAAAATTCAATGTTACAAAAAAACCTTACCAACAGAGGTGTTTATTTATAATAATTTGATAAAATTTTAAATTATTTTGGTTACATTTTGCAAGTTTGAATATAAAACTGAAAAACGCTTTATTCTGTAACTTTTCTTAAGTCTTTAAAGAAGTTTAAAATAGGAATAATTAAAACACATTCCATAATTTTTATTAATAATGAATATATGGGAATTTTAGAAAGATCACTTAAAAATGTGGCGTCGAATATTTTTGCGCGAATTTACATTCAGAAGAAAAAAATTACCAAAGAGAAAAAAAAAAATGTTTTCAATTTCTAAATAAATTTTTATTCTCAAAACTAAACAAGCATAATTGAAAAATCCAATATCTATATTCTTTGCCACCTAAACAAAATAAAATAAGTAAAAAAGAATTCTTGAAATTAAAATTTACGTCGAAATAAATCGTTTGCAAAAAGAAAAAAAAATGCAGCTCTACAAATCTTCTAAATTTGTATTGCTTAGTAAGAATAAAGTTTTAATAAATCTCTCATAAAGATTCTTTACAAAACAATAAATAAAATTTTGTATTTTGAGTTTTATTCTTTATGGGTAACAAATTTTAATGGGCTAAATTATTGTGACATAGTCACACGATAAAAGCAATCATGTGTTTCCAGATAAACAATTGAGTCGCTTTGTTGTTGGCAACTTTTACTCTTTGTGGAAACTTTCTATTAAAAAGTACATATTTGTCTACAATAATAACACCAATAATATACAAAATGCACTTTATTTAAAAATATATGCATAAAATAAGTTTTTTTTTTTAATTTTAAAATCTTTTCGAAGAACTTTTTTATATCATTTGAACATCTTTAGCCAATTATAAAATTCGAAATTTTACAAAGAGAACAACAAGTACAATTAGTTTGTCTGTTTTGAATTCAATGGATAACACATGTTTGTCTGTATTATGTGATCGTCCGTCATGAGAGAGAGAAAGAATTGAGTTCATTCACGTAGCAATTCATGACTTCATAGATTCCTTCGGACGAATTAAAATTTAAAAGATTCTTTTCTGACCATTAAGACACATAAAAAAAATTAAGCAACTCAAAATATTTCCTTCGGTATTTTTTTCCCGAACTTTCTCCAAAAATTATTTCCATAATTATTTAAGGATTCACGTTTCTATCTTAACTTTACGCACGCATTTCTTCTTGATTTATTAAAAAAACAGACCATATTCCAAGGTCTCAAAACACAAAACCACGACACGTTTTTCTTTTGGAATTTCAGAAGCACCACTAGTTACATCCCACGATTCAAATAGAATGAATAATGAATCTAATAATGAAACTGGTTATTAGGATACTCGATCATCACTTCGTCATTTTTCTTATTTATAAAACACGAACCTGGTTGCCTTGACCGAAATACCTTCTTCACCTGTTACTTGTTCTGCTCGTGTGTTAAGATCCCATATTATTTACATATTTGTATGTATCAACAGTGAATTTATTTTTAATAATGTAATTTAGAAGTAATACATTTCGTGGGTTGATTCTTGTTTAAAAAAACGGGAAAGAAATTACAATACTTTTAGATTTTCTAAAACGAGCTTAGAATGTTATTGTAAGAAGTAAATAAATTTTTTTTCTCTGATATAGAATTATGAGACGTCAAATATGGAATTTTTGGGTTGCATGACTTTTGTTTTTAGATTATTTTGCTTGAGTTCAGACCCAACAAGTAAAAAATCGAATAATACAAGTTTTATATGTAATTGATATTTCAAATATTTAAGGCCCTTTTTTATTCATATTGATAATAATATAATATATTATGGAATGTTTCACTGTATTGATTTTTAATTTAATAAATATTAAAAAAAATTTATATAAAAAGTATCATTTTTAGAAAACAAATTTGATGAAAAATTTAAAATGTAATTTTTAAAAAGATAAAATTTTAAAACAATTACTGATAATTTAAGTTTTTGAGATAACAATGGAGCTTCCCACAGAACAATGTACTTTTCATAGATATCCATTATACCTGCAGGATGTGCAATAGACTTCTAATAGATTTTTTGGAAGTAAAATAGATATCTATAGGAATATACGCTATGTGAGTTATTTCTTAATGTATCTTACAATTTTAAAAAATTCACTTAAATATGCTGAGTATATTAGTTTATTGTTGTATTATCATCTGTGATTAAATTAATTTGTTGAAACTAAAAATATTTCTAAAAATAACATTTTAAAAAGTTAGCAAATACAACATGCGAAAAAAAAAAAATTATACTTTCAATATTCAATTACAAAGAATATTCGAATAACATTTGTGTTTCATAACATCTCTATTTCTGTAATAATTTAATTTAATGAGAAAAAACTTTCATTTATTGTTTAAAGAATTAAAAATAAACATTTGACTTTAATTTAATTTATTTACGTTTTTAAAGTGGAAAAGACTATGAAAATAAAGAGCTATATTAGCAGAAAAAATTGCTTTACATGTAGAATTTCCAATAAATTTCGAAACAAAATTAAAAAAAAAACACTTACCTGTATATTTCTTTAAATGTTTCTGGTGAAATCGTGTCACTTATTTCTGTAACTTGAATCAGTCGGTAAGAAAATTTCTGGAAAAAAAACATTATATATAATTCGAATCATATACATTTGTTATTACAATTAATGTTTCTTTTTTCTTTATAAAACTTAAAATATGTGTCTTTGGATACATATCCAAAGTGTTTTGTTTTTCGTATCAACTCGGAGATACATTTTTTCTATTTCCAGAGAAAATTTTATTGGCTGAACAAATGCCATGTAAAATTATACGTATTTTCATACAGATAAAAAGAAAAAAGGAACACAAATACTGATGTTAACATTTTTGTTTTTGATGTTTTGTTGTTATAATACATTTTTAAATTGATTAAACTATTTCTTTTTAAATGCTAATTTTTCAACGATTATTTTAATAGCAAAAAAAATTGAACTATTTTGATGATTAGAATATTTTTTAGAATATATTTATTCATTAAGACTTTAACAGTACTGTTAATTTTTTTTATTTAGAACTATTATCAAAATTATAATGGCAAGTTTATTTGTGACAATAAAATGTGTGTGTTCTGATTTTTAAGAAAATTTGAATTTAATTTAGCATTGACGAGATAGAAACAATTCAGTGATGTTTAACCATATATTCATAACAAAGGTGGTGATCGTCTGAGAAAGAGTAATGTTTGTTTTATCGAACTTTAAAAAAAAATAAGCAAACATTCAAGCAATTTTATCTAATTATTCTTGCCAAACATTACAAATATAACTTTTTGATGAACTTTTTTTTATCTTTTTTTATTTAAAAAAATGCTAGAGCACGAAAAATGGCAATCCCCTTTTCTTGAATCTCATTTTTCTTAATGGTGTTACTTCTTAATTAGGCTTAACGGACAAAATTAAACATCTTAAAAACAAAGCAGATTTAATATACAATTCGAGTTACGATTTTTTTACAGGTTCACAGAAATCAAGCAACTTTTTGAACGATTTTGGTTTTCTATATTTATTAACAGAATTATCTATGACATTAATCAAGGGAACACTTTTTCCGGAAGAACGTAGAAAATTAGGAACAGAAAACGGTAAGTAATCATTATACTGCATTTTACTTGACCCGTAAAATGAAGGTTCGTTAACTTTTATTCTTAGTTAGAGATGTTATAAATGAGTTTGTGTACCGGTAAGGATCCGTAAAGGCGTTCATTTGAATCTAATGAAATTTTTATTCGTCGGTGATTTAGTGATAAACAGGAAATAGAGTCGTGCAATCTACGGAATGATCATAAGTTGTCTTTTATTTCTTCCATTTATAAAGCCAATAAGTAAATTATATATACATTCAATTTCTTTTTTTTCTGTTAGTTAATTATTAGTTCTTGAAGTTTTCCTTGTTAATTTACTTAAAGCATCATTGCGCTTGTTAGAAATAGCAGATATCATTTTTAACTCAGTAAGAAATGTTTATCAAATAGTATGATTTTAAAAAAGCAATATTTGAGATTATGTTGTTCAGATAATGATATGAATATATTTTCAACAAATAATGATGAGTATAATATAAAAAAGTAGTACATGGGACAAATTAAGGTAAAAAGTAGAAACAGTTATAAAAAAAAGATTTGGAGTTTTTCAAAAAGAAAAATGGGTTTTTTTTATTTGCTTACAAAATATTTGTTCTGTAAACATAAACTGTTTCCTTTTTACAAGAATTTCAACAAAAAAGACGATTCAGACATAATAAAACAAATGAATTTGTTGAAAAAGAGTTGTATACTTAATTAAAATTTTAGTAAGTATACAGGAAGTTTGAAGGGGAAAAAATGTGTAAAATTGACAGTGTAAAATGGATTTTTCATACCATTCACATCATGCATTATACTAACGCAATAGTTTATAATATGTAGAAAGATATCCAATATTATTCGAGATATTCTATCCCGCCATGATCCGTGGTTTAAAATTATGTCCATCCACATTAGCTCTGATGTTGCTTCGAGTCAGAGTTCATTAATGTCGTGCAATGTAAAGCAACACAAGAGCGGACCTCGTAATTTTAAATCTCGGTCAAGTGATGACGACACCTGAGTTAGCACCCCTTCTCCTAACTACTACACCACGTCAACAGGAGGATTGTGATCTTTGACAGATTTAACGTTCATTAGCCTCTCTACAAGGCGGATTTTCAGTTGCTCTAAAACCCGTGACCATTGCTATTAGGTTATTGCGGCCACTGATGTTGCTTCGAAAACCAATGTTGATACTCATTCAATTCCTCCATGATTTAATGAATCATATCAAACTTCAAGAATAAAGAAGATACTAATCACATGTGTTGACGTGCAATAACAAATGTGTACCACCTTACAGAGAAGGTACAAACAATATTAATACCTTAAAACAGAAGGGCTATACAGAATTGATAAACAAATGTAAATTGCGTACATTTAATAATACTATAAGAATTTTAACATCAGAATTATAAAAAATAAGAACACCAATAATATAAAAATATGACATCTTTGTGCAGTATTTAGATAGCATAACTTTTCCTTACACTTTTTTAAAATGACATGCACTGGATAAAGATTCATAGTTTATTAACATCATACTTTGACTCAACAAGAGGACTATTGGCAACAGACCTCATAATTTTGAACCATGTGGGGACACCTAAATTGGCATTCCACTCTCCATACTTTACCACCATGCCAATATGAAAAATTTGAGCCTCGATAGAGTTAACACGCTTCAGCTCTTCTACGCGACAGGTCTTAAATGCCATTAATAATCTAATACAATGTTCGACAGACATATTTTAATGCCGGTCACGATATTGCAAAAATTACCACTAGGCTTCGTGGCTGCATTGGATTTAAAATCTCACAGCTTTAAAATACTCATAGGTACAGGGACGTCTCAAGGCATGGACCAATTGGGCCTAGGGCCTCGGCCACAGTAGGGGCTTCGTCTCGTTCTCGATTTAACTTTAATAAGGTCATGATATTGGAATAATTTCAATGGTCAAATGTTTTTTCCGGTTGTATTCTCCGAAAAACTTGGGAATTTTGGACAATATGTCAACTAGGTACATGTGATGACCATCATCCATGTATAGCTCTAGGCATACCAGCAAACACCATTATTACTCACTTATTCAGTCAAAAGGCGGCAGTCGGTTTGTGCGATTGTAAGTCATGCACATTTATTTGTTTTGGGTTATTGTTTGTACGAGTATTTGACAACGTGTGTTATGTGCTGTCTACTTTCAAGGGTCATAGGTGGGACCTACATTTGTGTAAGGGTCCAAGGCTTACTTTTGCGTAGTAGCCCAAGGCCTCAAAAAGTCTTAAGACGACCCTACATATGTGCTATTAACAAAAGATAAATTTAATAAGTAGAATATATACACCAGAAAGAAGTAAAAGTTTAAAATAATAGACAGAATATTACGTGGCGATTTTGTTAGCTTTCATATCAGAATAATTCTATATAATTAATCAATGAATATAGAGATTTATATAGAATATTTTACTGAATGATATTTTAAAAGATTTTAATAGCAGTTCTGTAATAAGAATTATTTAAAATCGTGTTTAATTTATATCTACCACATTCTGTTATTTGTATCCCAACTCAATAAAGTAATATCGCCAGAAATATTATGCAAATTTTGAAGCAATCAAGAGAAGATATGAATTTTTTATTTTTATAGAAAGCGAAGTTCTCCATCAAAATTTTTTTTCTTGTTTCTTTCCTCACTATCATCTACGTGTTGAATAAAAAGATAGTCTTTGTATGATTACATATATTTATAACAAATCGTCTGCGTGTAATTGCATATATTTGTAACAAATCGTCTTCCCTAAAGTGTTTCCATATTTGCTACAGTTAATTAATACTAGGAAATGCAACTATTCGTATCTCAAAGCTAAAATTATTTTCCAGCTTGAAATATAATGTTTATTACTGATCACTACGTTTGTATTAGTAATTCTTTCCTCTTTCCCACAGCAATGCTATATTTCGATAATGTAGTTTATTTCAAAGATAACACTGTTAGTAATTTTTGAATTTTCTTCCAAAGTCATTTATGTGTGTTTATTTTAGCGGACTCTTCCTACTGTGTTCCTGCTTAAAAACTAATGCATTGTATTTTTTTCTTTTATATTGTTTATCAGAGTAAAAGGGTGTATAAGAGGAAATGTATGAGTAAATGAATTAAGTTCAATACAATTTATTTACGTTATATTCCCGCGAAAATATAATTTAATCAAAAATTTCTTTAGTTAAAAATTTGAACATTCTAACTAGTTTAAATCATTTTATATATTTTTTTTTTCATAATATCCTACAAATAGTTATGTTGATGTAAAATTCTTAAACTAGTTTTATCCGTTATTTAAAGATTGAACTTGTACTACTTAAAAATCGTTTTTAGTCCAAAAGGAAGTAATTAGCATTAAATTATGGTTCAAATACATTCTTTTTTAGAGGAGCAAATCCACAGCAAGCTTTTGAATGAAATAAAAGAATTAATACGATAAGAAGTTATTTAAATGACATTGCAGCAGATGTTTTCAAAAACTTTTATTATTTAGGTTGTCTGGTTATCTTTTTTCGATAATACGTTATCAGAATGAAAAGACACATATATTATTGCAAGCTGTTTTTAAAAAAAAAACGTTTTTGCATCTTACATATATTAAAGATGTTTTTGGGTTATAAAATATTTTAATTGCAGGTATCCATTCATTTTAAATTCAAATGCAAGAATTATAAGAAGACTCCAAATATTTAAAATAATAATAATAAATTACTATATTCATTACAAAGAAATTCTAAAAAATTTTCAATTATTTCGAAACATTTTATCCTACAATTTCTATTAGAATGATACTAATATACCAGATTGAGAATAACAATTTCTTTGGTGGTACTTTATGTAAATAAAATGTATATTTCATGTATATATTTAGCCAATAGATTCAATCGTGAGAAGCTAATGAGCAAGAAACAAGTAATATATAAAAAAAAAAATTTAAGTCAATTTCTACTTAGTTCAACAAAGAAAATTTTTATTTTAGCTACTTTTTATTAAATAGCTACAATTAATATAAATATGTATATACATATGACAGAATCACAATAATAAGTGGTAATTAATTTTTATTAATTATCATTAAAGTATCGTATTGTCATTCAAAACAATCGTGTGCATAAAATTTCAGTTCAACTGAATGCTTTAAAACGTGAGAAAAAAACCTTTTCACAAATTTTGACACAAGTCGCCAAAAATGATGCCAATATGGCTGTATTTGTAATTCTTTAAATAATTAGTTTTAATCAATTATTTTTTATTAATTATAATTAAATTATTGTATTGTCCTCCAAAATAATCATGTATATAAAATTTCAGCTCAATTGAGCGCTTTAAAATGTATTTTATTAACGATTGAAAATTCCACCAAGATAAATAAATAAATAAATATATAGAGATTGTGAGCTAATAGTAGGAATTGAAAAATATATAAGTGTTTACCTAGTCATTACATACATTTAAAAAAGACGACACCTCCCTCTCCTAACTAACACACAGTATCAACAGGAGGACATTGAGCCTCCACAAATTGCAGTAGCCTTCTCTACACGGCGGGTCTTCAATGACATTAGGACTGGAACTTTTGTAACACACTCAGATATATCTCTATTAGAGAGAGGATAAAGAGAGGAGAGAGAGAGAAAGAATCTACAAATTTCATCAATAAACTTAACTTCAATGAAGCTTGTTTACCCATAACTTAAAATGTAAAACTAAGTATGATAGGGGAGATGTAGAAACAACAATTTATGTATTTTATGTACTTTCGATATTATGTCAAAAAATAAAATATTTATTTAAAATTTTTCTTAGATTATATATAAACCGGGTATTTCTTTTTTAAATGAATGTGCAAGACTATGCCCTCCTTACTACTGTCATCCAGTCTAAGTTCATTTTTCCATCTTAAACTTCAGTAATTATAATTATAAAATTTGTAAAAATATTCATTGCTCAATCAAGTGTTCTCTGTTTTTATACCTTTTAATTATTATAATTGTAGGATAAAATACAATCCAGATTTTAAAAAATCCCATGTATTTTTAAAAACTTCATTTTCTTCCTTTATTTTTTTCTCATGTCTTACTGGATTCAATAACATTCCAAGGCTATCCAGTGGCCTTTGCACTCAAACAACTCTTAATTTAATCAACAAAAAGCTGGAAAAAAATATTTCTGAGGGACAAGATGTGTGTATACCGTGTGATTATTACTGAAGTGAAAAATAAGTGTTTTCTAATCATTGGAATCAGAAAAATCCCAAAAGGTCAAGAACTTCACTTAATTATTTACAAAATTTTTTTAATACTCTTATCAATATCTAATACACGTTTAACATGTAATTGCTTATAAATTTTGTTTATACACAGTTTGTAAATTGTATACAACTTCAAAAAGGGCCTAGTTAAATAGTTTTATAGCTTTAACAGATTCTTTCTCAGTAAAAAAAAAAGATAAGAAATTGTACTCTTTTTAATTTCATTAGACGGAACACTACAAATCTCACTCATTCTTTTCCTATAAATCTTACCACTTATTCATCCTTATCCCATTAATCTCATCACTTACTCATCTTTCAACCAATTATTCATAGTCTTTAAAACTTCGAAATTCTATCACTTCAACTAAATTTAATTATTCACCCACACAAGCAATTCATCATTTCACACTACACACATTTTCATTCTACCCTTCCACGTCCTATTTATACTCCTTCAACGAAAGAATACAAATATAGTACTAACATCTAACGTAACCGCTCCTGCAACTAATTAAGTACTTGCGTAACTTAGTACAATCTGCTGGTACCTACTATCTCAGCTTAAAAATGAGACGCCTTGCATTTGTTCTAGTCTGTCAAGTTCAGGGCCGAAGCTTAAAAAGTTCTGTACCTTGCCAAAATTGATTCGCCATAGGGCTTGGGCAAGCCACGTAGAACTCGTGTCTACATAAAAAAAAAGAAGCAAAATATACATTTTTCGAACTTGTCAGCAAATTCCCACACTTGTATTCGGTGAAGCAAGGTTTCTCCAAAACAATAGGTGTTCCGTTGTTTACTGGCTTTGGTATGCCATTTCATTAACATTTCGTTGTTATTGTCTTCGCTCTAATGATGCAATTGGAGTTATGTTTATGGGTTTTCAATGAAGCAACGACGATTCTACGTCTTAAGTTCACTAATGATACCACTAGGTTCAACGATTCAATTGGATGTTATTTGGAACAGCGGTCGCCAAACTTTTTGACCTAACGGACCAGTAAATTCATAATTTAAATCCACTAACAGAATTTTTAAGTGTTAAATATATTTATAAAAAAATTGATATCTAAGAACACATAAAATGTGCCTAGTTAATAAAATGAAACTATTAATTGTAAACAAATTATGAAAACTTTATTAATAAACCATAATAAAGAGTAAACAAAAACTGTAAAAACAAAGCAATTAAAAAATTGTATTCAAACTTTTAGCAATAAACATTCTTAGTGCGATGGATGTTCCTGCTTACATGAAATAAGATTATGGATATTTGGATCCCATGTTGTTACTGCAAGAAGGAGAACTGCATTTATTTCAAACTGAGATTGGTACCGTGTTTTGACAAATTAACTGTGGAGAATTGAATCAGAATTTTCCTCGTCTGTTCACTTTGAAAAGGGTATTCACTTTTTATGGAAAGCCAAAACTCAAATCTTGATAAGGATGAGTGAAATTTAAATTTGAGAGTTTCGTCGGACGATAGGTCGATGAGGCTTTCTTTGAGATGCATGCTTAAATTATTATCCTGAATTTTTGCTGCAAACGGATCTAGTATCCACATATTACCATGTCTGGGATCGTTTTTATAACTTTTCACGTATTGTTATGAATTGAATTATGTTTCAATGCATCTTAAAACATAACTTAACGTGATGAGTAAGTATATTCTACACATTTTTCTGGGGATCAGCGAAATTTTCTCGCGGACCACTAGTGGTCCACATACCACCACTTCGGCGATCCCTGATTTGGAAGATGCTCCCTTTCCTTTTTCTCGGTTATGTTTTGTAACTATTTCTGAGAACGTTTTTAAAATAAATTACAATTTCAAATAAATGGTGTCATAATAGCTTTTGAGTAAGTGTTTTACTAGATTCTACTACGAAAAGCCTTTTATCTCAGTTCCAGAAAAATGTTCTAAATGTTCTCAAAAAATCCACATATATTTCCAAAAACTATTCTTCTTTCCTTCTCTCACTTCAATTATTAATATCTAATAACTCTCAGTTAAAAATTTTCATTAAAATATTATTCAACAACTTAAAACACCAACTTTTAAAACACCTTGAATATTTCAAGTTTATATGAGTTCTATATACCAGTGGTCCCCAAACCCCAGGCCGTGGACCGTACAGGACCGTGGATCAAATGGTACTGAGCCAGGGATAATATGGTACCGGGCTGCCCAAGGGACATTAAATTATTTCCATTTTCTTTACTGTGATGTATTTCTCTCGGGTTTGTGCTACTTTCCATGGAAATCACTTTGTTTTCCTTCTTTGGTGCAACTGCATTTTATTTTGATGGTATATTTAAAAACAGTTAAATTAAAATTATTAAATCAAAACTACTTAAAATATAAGCACTAAACGTCCCAATCTCTGCCAGCCGCTGTAAAATTATCAAACGTTGACCTGTCTACGGCGATAAAAATTTGGGGAACGCTATTATATACCTTTTGTTGCCACTTTTCATCAAATCATTTTTCATTTGTCTTAGACTTAGTTTTTCTCCACTAAGATTTTCTTTAAATTATAGCGAAGTAATAACGTTGCTTTATATTTATGTGGTTGTTGAACTGGGGGAAAAGAAAGAAGACGGAATTTTTTTCATGAATTTAATTATTTAACGGGAAATTTCTTATATAAATCAAGAAAATAAATCCCTATAATATTATTCAAAGGATTATTTTTTTGCTATTTGTCTAGCCACATTGTCTGTGATATATAACAGTTTGAAAAAAGAGATTGAATGAGTTATATATTACAATGAATGCTTTGCGTTTGCTTCGACGCAGAAAAATCTGGCATTGTTTCTGATGTCATTTATCTCATATTGTATTTATATATATGTGTGTACATTATATTACACAATATCCTCAAAAGTACATCAAACTTTTAGGCAAATTTTGGGTCTCTAAATAGTTTTCGAGTGAGGAAACTTTGAACACTATCAAACATCGAAATTTTAAGAAAACTGTCTAATCTCAATTGACTTATTATTTGGAGTGAGGTAACTTTGAACGCAACCTAATGCTGAAGCTTTAAAAATTATCTAATTTGGGTAGCTAAATTATATATTATTATCAAAAATACAACTATTTGTTTGAAAATAACTTCGCCAAACGAAAAGAAAACGCCAAATCAAAAAGTGTTGGCAAATGCTGTCATCCTTGTTATTTCTGTGTTTGAACGTACGCGGCAATGGTTTGTATAATTAACTGCATATCGCTGTATTTGGCAACGCCTTTTGATTTATCGAGAAATTGGTCGATGGTATAATACGTTAAGTAACGAAATAACTTATTGTTCTCATAATTTATTGATTGTTTACATTAATGCCATACTTAGAAGCAACAAGAGAGCTTTTAGCAATGAACTTTGTAATTCGGAGTAACCAGAGTGACACATTAGCTGTCACCTCACTCCCCAAATTTACACTGCGAGTCTATTCCACTAGGATTCGAATCCATGGCTTAAGGTATCCGACTACGTTCGGAACCGGGATTTTAAAACAGCATATAAATGGATAATTTTCATGATATTTAGTGTCACTTAGATTAGAATACATGTATAAAATTGGTTTAAGGATATTATGACAAAAAAATATTTAAATACTATATTTTGGCAAAATATTAACTTAGAATAATCTTTTTTCAAAACGTTCTCCTTTTATGAAAAATGCTTCTATAATAACAATATATATATTTTTCGCTTAGATAAAGGCTTCTCCAGAGAGTTTGAACTAGGATTTTTAAAAAATTCATATTATTTTCAGAGTTACCACCCATTGAAATAATTATCAGCGTTTTTTTCTTAAAATTCCTCCCCTCTGTTGTAGTAAAATATGGATAAATCCACTTCTAAGTTAAATATTTCAAAAATTCTAGTTCAACCTCTGTACAGAGGTCTGAGCTATATACAGGCAAAATATTATTATAATAGAAGCATTTTTCATAAAAGGAGAATGTTTTGAAAATTGGTCATTCTATGTTAATTTTTTGTCAAAATACTGTACTTAAATAATTTTTTATTGTAATAATATTCTTAAAACAATTTTATATACGTGTTCTAATCCATGTGACACTAAATATTATAAATATTATCCATTTATACGCTTTTGCAAAATCACGGTTCCGAACGTAGTCAGATACCTTAACAGAAACAACGCCTGCCAAGAGTCTTCGGCCATAACCAATGGAAAACCGTGGTCACGTGGTTGTTTTAAAGAATACTGGAAATACATGAAATATTTTAAATCGATTCAATAAATAGGGTCAAAGTTTGTAGATTCTACACACTTTAAGATTTTACAATGATCATTTCATTTTTGTACTTTTATGAACTATTATCGTCATCTCATTCATGAAGACTCTAATTCGTCTGAATAAGCATTTCGATTAACTGATTTTTCTCATGGAAGGTTTTACCAAAGGAATATGTGTTTTATTTTTGGTATGCATAGAGATCAGGGAACGAGATAAAGGCTAAGTTCTGCAAAATGCTTCAGGGTTAGTCAACTCGGCTTAGTGTGATTGATGAATGACATAATGCACGCTTAACTGGAACAAAAGACATTGATGGATTAAGACACTATGTCACAAAATAAAAAAGAAAGAAATGAATGTCAGAAACATTTCGTAACCGTCTAACAATATAACGAATGGATTACATATAACCTACAATTGAATAACACAAAATGTAACGAAATCGCGTAATACAATTGAAACGCGGGGAAGGTAAACATAAAACCAATGGGAAAATATACAGCGATATATAAATGGAGTTAAATCTTAATACATGGGGAGGGAGATTTTTTAAAATTTAATTAGCTCTTATGTAAATAAATAAATTTCATTAGGCAAGTCATATCACATCACTTGGCAACTTATTAGAGGTTAATTACAGTAAAATCCGACGTATAACGCGCACTTTTAGTGCGCAACAAATGATTGAAATTTAAGGGTGAGCGTTAAACGCCGTATATAAAAATGAGATAAAATATTAAAATTAAAGAAATTTTAATATTTCTTTAAAAATAAAAAAATGTGTATACAAAAAATTATACTTCTATATACGCCGAAATTTGTTTATTTAAAAGAAATGACATTCTCTTTATGAACTTGAAGATTTGTACCTCTGGAAGTATACTATTTTTTCTAAAGCTTGGAATAATACATCGAATAAATTACTTCAAAACATAAGAACATTGCACACGTACATTTCAGGTTTCTTCGTAAAAAAGGGGGCGCGGGTTATACGTTGAATATACCCCTAAATTAAAAAAATGCAGCTTAAAAGTGAACGTGCGCGTTATACGCTGGATTTTACGGTAATAAAAATGGTTAAGAAATGAAAAATTTGAAGATTTTTATTTAATAAATAAAAATATACATGCGTAAAATTTTAAAAGTGTTTCTTCAGCCACTGATAATGAATCAATTAGTCAATAGAATTACGATTCAATTGCTGGGTTTTAAATCTTTTTCCAAGACGAAATTTCCTTCAGCGGCAAGGTCAATCTATAGATAAGCTTCGCTTTTTAGGATTGGTGTAGTTCTCAAGTAAAATGACACTTAAGGTACCGAGGTCGTTGAGCTGAGCTTCAGAACTACAAAAATTGCCTCTAGTAGTTTACTGCGCAGCTTTAGTGTGATTTTAAGCCAACCAAACCAAACCTTTAGTTATTTTTTTGTCTGTGAAGGTCTAGTTAAACTATTTTAAGCTCTTGTAAATTTCGTGACGCAAATTGTATGTTTGTTTTTAAAAAAATAATTTGACTGTATTTGTACGTACACAAATAACTGCTAGAGCTTTCTCGACTCTGCTTTCAGAGAACACAGACGTTTTTGTTTCTCTTCAAGGTGCTGGAACCTATAAAGGAAGTCGAGCGAGTCCATTCAACCGATTTTCCTTGAAATCAGCAACAGTTCGTCTTTGGAAATAAATATTCACACCGAATTCAGGGTGTTTACCGATTAACAACCTTGACTCATTCCTTCAAAAAACGTCTGGAACCGTCGGCAGAGCCAAGGACGCCCAAAAACAAAATAGTGGAGAGGATGGCACATTCCTTGATTCCCTTCTAATTTAACCGTATCCGAAACCGAAGGTGATGCTATCTGCCAACACTCGTTTTTCGCTGATCTCACCAATCATTTCAAAGGCGTTCGCACAGGGAAACCCTTTGTCTCGACAAGTTCAAAAAGAACAAAACTAACTAACAGCCGGAGTCGCATAAAACAGACAAGCAAGATCAATCTCGAAGCGTGAAGTTAACAGCGAACATTTTGCAAGCTTGCCAACAAGAATGGTTGGATTTTTTTTAAAAAAAAAAGGCGCGGAAGAGGCGCGGGAATTTGCTCTGAAGTCGGGTGGTGCATTAAATTCAGTGAACATTCACACACACAACTGAAATGTATAATTCATTTAATGGTATATCTCCATAGGAATTTGTTCAAAAGGTATAAATGGTAGAAGTATGCGATTAGAAAACTATATAAAAGATAAATAAGATTTAAATTAATAAATAATCTATTTTGTGATCACAGAAATAAATGGAGGATGTTTAACCTGAGCCATTGCTCAAAAAATAACCAGGAAAATAGAATATTAAATAAAAAAATTGAAATACGTTTTCACATGATAAGATTAGATATTCGTAATTCCAAGTTTATCTAAATAATGAAAATCTTTGTGTTTATGTAGCGATATTATTTTCTTTTGCTGAATATTTCTATTAAATGTAAGTGTCATTGATTGCAATGATTAGTTAATTATATGTTAATTTTTTTTATCTTTTCTTAAAATTTGAAATGGAAAAGATCTTAGAACATACAATTGATAAAAAAAATTTTAAAATTTAAACATGCAAATAGAATGTGATGAACATTATTTCACTTATACACAGTTGGAACCAAAATGAAATCAACTACTTTAATTGTCATTAAATTTAATAAAATCTGATCATAAAAACATAGAATTATATTTGAGAACTACTTGGAACTCAAAATTACAAGATTGGATAGAATAGTTGAGAATAATTTACTAAAATAACGGCAGTAATATGTAATATACGCTTTAGCTTATAATTAGAAGGAAATTTGCAATAATTTTAAAAAATGAAAAGCCTTTTATTTATATTCAATAACACTTCCTATAAATTAGATTTGAAATTATGTCAAGGATTCTTAGAAGACTTTTTATCTTATCGATTCAAAAATTCTCATACAACTATAATCAACATTTGACACGGAAAATAAAATTTTGAATGATGGACTTTTCAAGGGCGCTTCTTGTCAAATATCCTTCTAAGTTTCATCACTACATGTCTAATTAAATTTATTTCCTATGAAAGAATTAGACATCTCATGAGGAACTTTAAGTTAAGATTCTTGTTCTCAAATATATATATATAATATATTGTTATGTTAAATTCTCATAATGAGTCGTATTCTTACTTGGAGCTACTGTTGTGCAAGACCTATGAACTTATATTTTATTATTTGGGAAGCATACGCTTTTAATTACTATACAAAAGTTGTGATAAAAAGTCATTGAAATTAAAAAAGAATTATTTTTTCTCTCAACATCCAAACTGAAATTTAAACAGTAACAAAGATAATTAATTACACTTATTTTGATTGATGTCTCTTTAAAGTTGTATCAGGGGGTATTACATACATAAGTATAAAACTGGAATTTCCATTTGACAGGAGTATTTTTGGATCTTCCCTCCCTAATTAATCAAAAATGTTGGATAGTAAAAATGTGTCAATGAGATAAAGTTAAACAATTTATATATAAATACTTGAAAGAAACATGCCCAACAATTTACTACGCTAGCGCGTATTTTACCTTTGAGTGTACCTGTGATTAATATTTTCTTAAGGTGGCAATCGAAATTGTTCTTGGAAAACTACTTATGTCATTTATCTTTCATTAGGTGAATCAGCAACTTAAAACCAAAGAGACTATCTATTACTTTCAAACAGAGAGCTACTGATATCACTCTGAAGAAGAGAAAAAACGTGTTAACAGTCGTTTGTAAATGGCCTCAGTGTCTTCAAGATGAATCACGCTTTGAAGACATGAAGTCGCTTGAATACAAGGACTGAGTGTTTTTCCCTTTTTATCTATTTACAATCTACGATAGAGTATTCTTAGCAGCAATAGTATGCAGGTGACTCTATTTCTAGTTACTAGTTCACTGGGATAAGAATTCAAAAAATGAAAATGACACATGCGAAGGGAGGACGACTATGAAAGAAGCAAAGGAAGGCCGGCCAGTAACCTTTTAAAGAGAGAAATAAAGGTTGGTAATCAGCGAAGATGTACAGATGTGTTGATGAAGGGCTTTGATCACTTCTTTTTGCTTCAAAACATACATTAAATACTTCAAATAGCAAAAACAATGTTTTTGTAATTACACACTAGATTCTAAGACATTTTGTTTTTTATTTATATGTGCAATTCTAAGAAAACCCTTCTTTTAAATAATATTGTTAAATTCAAGTTGTGAAAATACACTAAGGAATGATCATTCAAGGAACTGTAAAATAAGATTAAAATACTAAATTGTAGTCTGCATCAACTTTAGATATAAGTTAAGAAAGAATATAAGAACAAACAAAACACCATTATTACAGTTTTGCTTTAGTGAAAATTAATTTATTATTAATATTCTAATCGAAGTAATTTATTGACGCTACACATTTATTATACATTAAAATATAACTCTCTCTTATTTATATAATCAATACTTCTTATGAATACTTCAAAATCTAAGTACGTTAATTTGTAATCATTTTAACATATATGGTGCCATTTATATCATAAAAAAATTAAGCAAAACGTAGAATCACTATTTGTTCCAATTGATTTAACAGTTCTAAGTAAGGTTAAGCAAATAATAATAATAATAGCAATAAGAAATAATTCTTTTATCTGTTATTAAGCAATTTAACTGTTCAGTTATATAAATTGATTAAGTCTCTTACCAGAAATGAATTTAAAAAAAAGAAATCAAATTTATATAAAATATGATCAAGAACATTTCTTAATTTTTGTCAGATGTAGATCTTAAATAAAAACTGAATTTTTATTTCCCTTTTTTTATGTTATCAAAATAAGCTGTTTTCACTAATTTTATTTTCAAATTTTTAAATTGGATCGAGGATATACAAAAAAATTTTAACATAAGAAAAAACGCATATAAAAAGTGACACTAAATGAATAACATAACATAATCCGGTAAAAAGTATGTGAGATAACAAAGAAAAATACTTAGGATATAGAAACACTACTGATTTTCAAATAACTCTGAATCATTGTATGTAACATCATGGTCATTTTTTAAGAAAATAGAAATAATAACAGAGTTCGAAAATAGATACACACGTAAATTAAAAATTCTAACTGATATTTCATCAATCCAAAATCTATTTAAACTCGAACGATCAAAGGGTGCCAAAAAAGTTGTTCCAAAATACGTTTTATTTCAATTTTTCTTAAAATGCTTAGAAAATGTTTTCATATTTTACCAAAAATGGCTTAGTATAAATTCACTTGATTTTCCTAACTGGAACACATCATCAGCCTTCAATTAAATACAAATAATATATTTCATTTGCAATACATGTTATAAAATTATAATATTAACGTTAAACTCAATCAAAAATAAGCTTTAAAAAGATATTTTTGAAAACAGAGATAACTATTATTTTCTAATAGATCCATTTTATCTTAACTGTTGGTTATTCGAAATAATGGAATACTTTATGCTGTGCAATCAATAACCTTTCTCAAATATCATGGTAAAATAAATTCACCGAAAAAGCATTATCATCAATAAGTAAACACTTACCTTATTAAACACAATATCCTTTTGGGAATATTAAAAAGTCACCCACTTTACAAAATAAGCTATAAGTAAACGCGTTTCTATCATGTTAGGATTCTATAAGCACTGTAGTTAACAAGAACAGTACCTTGAATGATTTTTCAAATATTCGTTACCCTTTACTTCGACTCTCTGATTCATCAGACAATCATGAATCCACTACAAAAGAATTTGTTTTCTACCCACACCTTCTGATTCACAAAGTCTTTTTAACTACACAAACAAATACCGCTGTTTGTTATATTTTTAGAAATTTCCAACGATCACAACCTTCAAAATTTCCCTTTTCGGCACATTAAAAGAATTAGTCTTCATAGGAGTTCTGCCTCAGGTATGGATTTCGACACCAAATTTCTCAACCACCAACATTTCAGTGATATACAGTGAGTGGTGAAGCTCTCTTTGTTTTTTCCTTCAGTAATGTTTAACAAAGATCCGTTGTTGACACAAGAACGAAGACATCAGGCATATCTTAACGGCAAGAGTTATGTTTATCTAGTAGACAGCAAGAAGATCCTGTAACAGTCATCGCTGACAGATGATTTGAGCTCGCGACATTGAAAAGGTACTCTTTTGTGTATCCTTTTCTCTTTGAGTGACATCGTAATTTTAAATTGAAAGGTGGAAAGCGTGAATAATTAGACAAGTTTTTAATGAGATGGGGAAGTCTTAATTCTATTAGAGCAGATAAAATCCACGAAAAAATTGTATCTCGTCCGCAAGTGCGGCTAATGATAGTTTGCTCTACTTGATTCAAAGAATTCTAAGTCTCCTTTACTTCCTATTTTTGTTTTTGAAACATCACTTTCAAAGAGATAGTCAATTTATTAACATATATTTATTTAGTAATAAGACTTATAAGATATTTCGCTTAATTGGTTTTGTGGGCATGCATTTTAATGATGAAGCTCACTGTATTTTTTCGTTGGAAAAAATCGAATCACAAACTTCTTTTTTTTTTAACTGTATTAACATATATCTAACACCGATTAATTACTGTGTTCTGAATAAAAGAAAATATCTTCAAAAAGAAATTAGAGGCAATAACTTTTTCTAGAATTGCACAAAAAAAATACAGAAAAGTAATCGTGAGAAAATGCACGGATCTAGATAAACTTAAAAGGAATTAAAAACTAATAATAGTTGTTGAATCAAAAAGTTTATAATTTAAGCATTTAAATTATTGTCAAGCCTCATCAGGAAATCCAGAAGACATATTAGAAAACTATTGAAGATAGAAAATATTGAAAAAGTAGTTTAAATTTAAGAATATGGTTATCATTTCAGTATACAAAAGAGTGGATATATACTTTATTTAATGTTAAGAAGTCCATTAGTTTTAAAGGGAGTTATGATCAAATATAAATAGCTCTAAGAATATCATTTTACATGTTTGAGCTATACCTTTTTAACAATTAAAAATTTGGGTGTGGATACGAAAAAATAAATTGTTTGCGTGCATCAGTTGGAAATTTTCCTTTTAAGCTTTCGACAAATTTCGAGATTATGCTGCCAATCAAATTCTTGTTTTTATGGTTGTAAGTAAATTCTTATCCAAAAACATCATTAAAAATGACAACAATGGCATCCATCAAGATATAGTTCTTGTTCATTTGAATAAATATGAGATATCAATATTTACGGAGCATACACAATCCTCGCTTAAATATATGCAACTTATTACCACAAAAGTATTTTATCAGCTTCAAAGTATTTGTGTGTATTGATTTAAGTAGTTAAATAGTGAAAACAGTCAATTTTTTTATTTTGTAGCATATTAAACCTGTCTTTGATGGTTTTTGCTACTTTAATGATTTCATTCTATAAGTCCATTTATATGATTTAAACATCTTTATAGAAATTCTGATATGGTACTTGAATTTAAAGGCTAGGGTAAAACCCATTTTATCCCGTTTCTTCAAAGAAATAGATTAGTATCAAAATTAGATACACAACTTTCACACATCACTACTCTATCTTCTACATTTAAGAACGTGTCGCGGAATCGAATCTTGGTGTCAATGAAAAGCCACCGTGTAGAGAGGATTAATGTGTGTTACATCTTTCGAGCTTAAAATCCTCCCGTTGGCATGGTGAAAGAGTTTGACCCGTTACTTGACCGAAGCTCATTATTATGAGGTTCGGCTTCAATAGTCCTCTGGTTGTTTTATAGAGCAATGCTAATATAACTCACACTCATTCTCCGCATTTAAGAATTTTCACGTAATATTTACGAGATTGTTTATTCATATTTTTTAGCTGAGTTCTGTTGTTGTTTCTTGTGCCACCTGATCTCGACTGTGTTAAATCCAAGCCCTCAAAATTCATCATGGCAAGGAGATAGATGTTAACTGTCGTTACCTGTAGCTTTGAGCACCATTCAGGTGACAGTAAGATTTAGCTCGGTTCCACCCCAATTTTGAGACAGAGCACCCTGGGGGGTCAGGGGCCACCAACCTCACAAGAGGACTTGTGGCTCGACTACTATTTAGAGCAGTGCCCCGCAACCTTTTTATCGCTACGGGCCGGTCAACGTTTGATAATTTTACCACGGCCCGCTGAAGGCGGGTCATGTTTTGATTGTTTATATTTTAGATTATTTGGAGTTAACAATTTTAATTTAGTTACATTTAAATATGCCTTCAGAATAAAATATAGGTACACCAAAAATGAATAAAAGTGATTTAACGTGGAATATGAAGTGATTTCCGTGGAAAGATACGCAAATCCGAAAGAAATGCACCACTTTACATAAAATGGCAATATTTTAATGTGCTTCAGACGGCCCGGCCCCCTTTGATCCACGGACCAGATTGCGGATCACTGATTTAGAGTACCCCCATGCCGCAAATGCACCATACATTTGCAAACATCCATGCCTTCTCCGGGATTCGAACCCAGGCCCTACGGCGCAGCAGTCAGCGTCGCTAACCACTATACCGGATGGGCGACAGGTGATTGCTAACTATTCTTAAACGATTATTCGCTTAAAATCACTTATTTTTATCCTTCGAAATACACATTAGTTCTATCATACATATTTTCCTGCTTCAACAATACAATAAGCATTTTTTACGATACTATAAATCACAACAACTGTATTCTTTTAAACATTTTTCCTCTCTTCTATGGTACTTAAACTGCCATAAGAAAAAAAAACACTGGAGTATATCCCCTCCTTTTTTTTCCAAGCAATGTCTTTTCTTTTAGTTCAACAATTGCATTAGACTAATGTACTTTCAGTCATAAGCGTTTGAAGGTCTCATTCAGCCTGAACGTACTCAGGGAGTGATTGCATTCATGGATGACATTAAAAATCCCTTAGTCACCAAAGCAAGATTTCTGACATTCACTGGCAAATCGCCCAATCTTTTAAGGAATTTGAGAGTCGGGCTATAATTGTAGCTCTCTCCACGTGGGCTTAGATACTGTAAGATTTCGTAATTGTTTCTTCATAGTTCATTGTTTACTACAGCTACACTCTATTGCAACGTTTATGTGTATTTTTACTCTTATTGTAACATAGTTAACTTCTACTTCCTTCTCCTCTTTAATTTACAACAATAAGCTAATTGATAGCTGTATTTTAAAGCACAGAAGTGTCTAACAATACGTGTTACTTAATTCAATTACTTATCTTCGGCAATTTATATACTTTTCTTAGATGAAGGTAGTTGATAATAATTAGTGTTAAGTTCAATTTTACAATGAACAATATTTGTTTATAACTGTTTTAAACATATTCGAAATAAATTATCAAAAATATTTATCCCTCTCTCTATATATAGAACTTATAAGATATTATCTGAACATATATATAGAACAGTGGCGAACACAGGAATTTTTCAAAGGGGGGGAGGGGGATCGAGGTTGAAAGTCCACCATTCTCGTATCATGCTCCAAAACTCCGCCGAATACATTCTTTTGATTTTATTGGTTTTCGGGAACAAAAAATAGTAGAAAATTAATTATTCAATAAATAATTAATATTAATTACTAAAATTAATTATTAATAGCTTAATTATTAAAAAATAATTTACTTGATTAAATTTTACGTACTATATACATAGGATTATAATCAATCGAAAAAAAATCAAGGGCTATGGGGAAGGGTCCGGACCTGGGCCTCCCCCTGTGTGTGTGCGCCACTGATATAGAATATATAACTATACGTATAACAATTTAGTTAAATTTTCTCTCGAGAGATTTTATTTCATAATAGTTTTATAAGTCTCTCTCCTCCAAGACTTCACATTATAATTAATATTTATTTTACCCCCTTAACGGGAAATAACTACAACTTTATCTCTTAAAAAACTAACAGCGTTTTTCAGTGACGTAACGTACCCCCTCTTCCCCACCGGTGATGCGAAGGAGAGGTTCAGGATTCAAAAGGCCCAAAGCTTGACGGACGCCAAATACTTTTCCTTTGTAAAATCCGTCTTGGGAGCTGAAACCTGACTTTTCAGGGGGATCCTAATATTCTCCGTAATGCCACTGGTGTTTTTAAAAGAAGATGATGCAATCTTGTATTACCTACTTATTCTGACTAATCATAAAAGTCTTTACCAGAAATCATATGATTCTAAAAGCTTCCGGTTGACCAAAACTATAAAAAACTGATATCTCATGAGCTAAAAAAGAATGCATTTGTGCATCGCTATTATGCCCGCGTACCTTTATATTGTATCGTCGCTGTCTGTGTTGTGCGTGTTTTTAAGTAACTAAATGAATATGCAACTAATATTATGAAAAGTGTCCACATCCTTTCCACGACTACAACAACCAGAAAAAATAATACAAAAATGTCCTAATACAAGTTAAAAAATACCTTAAACCAGTATAGAACAGTATAGATAGTATAGACATCTGTTTGGAACAATTACTGAAATTTCAGGTATACATCAATTAACATGATGTATACCTGATAACAACTAGCATTCTGAAATCAAAATAATGTATAAAAAGAAATGTGATTATTCAGTTAAACGGAATATCGAACTAAGTGTGTGTTCTATTACTTTTAAAGAAACTAAGATATAAATTATTTATACTATTTAGATATCCATAAGGATTCATCAAAGAAAGTTGGACATTTAAAAAATATCAAGTTATTTTTCTAAGATTGCCTTATGCTCTTTTTCTTAAGATAGAGGGGACAAATAATAAGCCAATTCTGATAAGTTCTTTTTTTAGAAAACGCAGGAGTTGCCTCATCTTCCTTTAGGAAATAAAAAGAAGTCCTTTACACAACTACGGAGTAGTATTGCAAAAGGAGCTCTAAAAGATAATGTAATATTATTCCCTCATTTATGAATCACGCTTTGGGTGCCATTGTAGTAGTACGTACCATGCACTTGCATTGCATGTGGTAATCGAAATATTAAACTCCCGAAATAGATGTTTGCTGTTGCAAAAGACATCTATTCTAAATGTGG
>BMAV01025412.1:295401-319285 GCA_019973955.1 Trichonephila inaurata madagascariensis
TTTTTTTTTTTTTTTTTTTTTCCTTTTCTTCTTAACGTTATAGTACCATCATTATGACTACATTTTGGTGATTAATAATTCGGATGGGGCAAATGAAAAATGATCTTGTGCAATTAAATACTTCTTTTCAACTCCAAGAATTTAGAAGGAAGAATACCCTGCCCCCTCCCCTTTTCGATTGTCGTCTTCTAATGATTTCGCTCAAAGATTACTTCTTATTAGAAGTCATTATTAAGAGTAAAACAAAACCTTTAAAAAATTTTTATTGATTATAACACATGAGTGTTAGTGGAAAGTTTTTTTAAATAATTCAATTAATACAAAACTTTTAATCTAAAAATAATTAATAATTATTCAATGCTATCACTTATTTCGAATAATAAGTTGAAAAAATTAATGTATTAATATGTTTCTGTTCATTTAAACACAGTCTCTTTGCCCTTTTATTAATTATGAAAAGAAGTTAATAATGTGAGGAAAGTAATTATGAAGTGTTCTGGTAAACTGGATATATATATATATATATATATATATATATATATATATATATAGTATGTGTTGTACTTGAAGACATCTATTGCAAAAGATTTTAAATGGTCCTTGATTATTAATGTTCGTCACGATTCAAAAATAAAAATTATACATGATTTATCGTTCCTATTTTCTAAAATAAGGGAAATCTATGAAATTGTATTATTTAAAATATCTAAAAAAATAAATTTAGGAAAGCCTAAGTAAGTGTTTTTGCACAATTTTCCGCTTATTTTCTTTTTATGAATTTAGCTCCTACAAAGTTATTTTTTAGATGTTTCGTGTCAACATTAATACATTTAAGTGTCAATTTATTATCTGAATAAAATTTAATATTTCATAACAAAAGAAAAATAATAGCACCTTCTGCTCAATATTAAGATAAATTCTTTAGGAAGATCAAATTATTTATCACTTCCCGGAAGTATCTAGCAATCCAAAAAGAGGGGTAATCCTAATTTTTATAAAAATTTTAATTAGTTCTTAAACGTTAATCAGTCACATATAATTTTTACAAATTATTGAATAATTTACTAAAAAATTTAAAAAAATCTCATAAGCACAAAAACGTTTTCAAAAAATCATTTTGAGGATTTCTAGCGTTAATATACAGTAAGAATAAATATTAACGATACATTATTTTTCGTAAAGAATGATCCAATTTTTTTAAAAATTGATATAGTATGTCAAAAAAATTAAACAAATACTCTTTTATACACGGAAGCCATACAGAATTTAGGAACAAGCAATCACTTTGGAAAAGAAGTTAAAGTATCCGACTACGCTCGGAACCATGATTCTAAAAGAGCGCATAAATGGATAATTTTCATTATGTTTAGTGTCACTAAGATTAGAATACCTGTATAAAATTGTTTTACGGAGACATTGTGACAAAACAAATTATTTAAATACAATATTTCGGCAAAATATTGACTTAGAATAACCTTTTTTCAAAATGTTCTCCTTTTGTGAAAAATGCTTCTATTATAATAATATTTTGTCTGTTTATAGCTCAAACCTCTGTACAGAGGCCCAACTATGATTTTTGAAAAATTCATATTATTTTCAGAGTTACAACCCATTGAAATAATTATCGGCGTTTTTTTTCTTAAAATGTCTCCCCTCTTTTGTCGTAAAACAGGGATAAGCCCACTTCTAAGCTATATATTTCAAAAATTCTAGTTGAGCCTCTGAACAGAGGTCTGAGCTATATACTGGCAAAATATTATTATAATAGGAGCATTTTTCGCAAAAGAATATTTTGAAAATGGGTCATTCTATGTTCATTTTTTGTCAAAATATTGTACCTAAATAATTTTTTATTGTAATACTATTCTTAAAACAATTTTATATATATTTTCTAATCTATAAGTGACACTAAATATCATAAACAAAATCCATTTATACGCTTTTGCAAAATCACGGTTCCGAACGTAGTAGGATACCTTAAACGATGAAGTTATTTAAATTCAGTGCTTGTTAATCGAGAAAAATCAATGTAACGCATGAAACTTTCACTTTCAAGACATCCAGGGCACATGTTCGACATTGAAACGAGTATTTACTGAATGGGCTAAGATTGATATCTGCCCGTATCCACGTGGTTGCTAATAATAGGCAGGAAATATTTTGGGAATCCATTGGGTATTTAGGAAGCAAAGATAACATTTTGAAGATCGTGAAAGTAGCAGGTGTAGCCCCAGCAGAAAAAAGGAGGCATCTAACCTTGCTTTTGTAGTAAAAGAATTCTGATCCTGTGTTCAGATAAACAGACCTATTTGGCAGCTCTCCCTTTTCAAAGATACGCTCCCGTGTCTCCATCAACAGTCTTATTAAGAGCAAAATAATCTCAATGAAAAAAAAATTTATATTTCGGAATGTTATTTTCTTTAAGTAAATTTTTGTTTTTTATAATTCATTGCTACAGTTGGTTATGTCCAACTCGTTTAATTTAATATTAGTATACTAATTTTTTAAAGATAATGATAATGTTAAATCAGTCATGCCAATCACACTAGCTAAAATCAAGAATAATTATTAACTGAAGCCACACTATCTTTAAAAATGACTTAAAGTATTATTGAATTTGTAAGTATTTTATCACAACAAATTTAAAAATATATTTTTTACATAAAAAAAGAAAAGAAAAGAAAACCACTTAAGTCAAATCAGTTTTTCTTAAAAAAAATTTTTTTTTTTACTATTGACTTTATTGCTCTTTTCTAAAGTTTGCTACAATTTTTTATCATGTAAAAGCCTACAAAGATAATAATCAAAATGTAAACCCAATTCAATTGTTTTGTTTCTTAGGAAAATACAATTGAAACAAGTTAGAGTAAAAAAACTGACTCCCTTTTTAAAAATAATATGTGAACGAGAGATTCATTCTAATTTGTTGCTACCGCAATGAAGTAAATCAGATTTTTGGTACTGAAGTGTAAATATTCCTCATTCCAAGATTTTTCCTTTATTTAGTCTAATAATAAATCCTTTAAACATAATAATAAAATTTGAAATATAAATATTGGCCTTTTTTTATTTTTCTAATTTTACAGTTATGATAATACTAGTTGAATGACATTATAATAAAGTGAAGCCTTCGTTTCAGTTATGAATTTAATTCACTTTTTTTATGAAATATAGTTACTGGCAAATATACATATCATGTTGTAATTTTATAATGATTTATTATTCGTTGTATGTTGTACGTATTTTATTTTATCACAAATTTTATGTTTATTTTCTCATTTTTTAAAATTCCTTATACAATTAAAAATATATAAAATATTTAGGAGTTGCTTTTTATTTTAATTTTTTTTTTTTTACTTTCATTAATATCATTTCATGTTCAAATTTCCGTTTAATATTGATAAAAAAGGCGATACTATAAAGCAATAGAATAATAAAATACTTTAATTCTTAGTCCATGAAAGGTAAATATATACGGATCAATGATAATACGATAAAATAAAAGGCTTCCTTTTTCAAAGGTAAAGTGATTAAAGTACTTATAATTATAAAATTAAACTATAGATAAATTTTCAGTCCCTTGATTCAGCCTATGTTGTTATAGAGGGAACGCAATGCAAAACAATTGGATAAATTTCATTTACAGTAGTAAACGTTGCGGCGATAATTTTAAAAAGGTTTTGCTAAAAACATTTCTGTTGTATGAATTGCGCACAGAATTTGGGGGATTTTTTTACACATATTTCGATTATCTTTAAGAATTATTTTTATTTTTTTGCTACTGTATTTATTTGAATTTAAGTCACCATCTATTCTAAGCTGTACCCTAAATTCTCAACACGTTTTTGTGAAAAAAATAAAAAATTGTGTAAAAGGATATATCAACGTCCAATATTTATGATATTTTAAAAAACTTAAAATGGGAACAAAAAGAAGTGAATAATTAATTTATTTTACCAGTATTGAAATCTTTTAAGTACATACATGAACCTGTAATTGCTCTAGCCCCGTACGTATCATGCCCAATTTCTTCCATCCAACGAATTTTTTCACCTTCGATTCTAATCCACCCCCGATTTTCAGTAGCATTAACACTGGGGGAAAAGTGCTGCTTAGATTCGAAAAAATACAGTATTTTCCCGGTAAAATCCAACGTTTATTTTTCTGTTTGTTTTGTTTTTGTAAGCCATTAAATTTGCTCATCTAAAGAAAATACTAGGGTAACGAGAACGGAAGAGAAATTAGAATAATGGAGGAGTAAAAGAGAGAAGAGATCTGAATCTAATGTCTTTATCCCACTCTATTGACAGAAAATAAACACACCGCAAAATGCGTGGCAATTCGACATCGTTGTGGGTGGCTCACCGGAACCATAAACAATAACCGCATGTAACCAGTTTCCTCCGCCCACTTGGTTCAAAGAGTTAACGCACTTTCCACCCTTTTTTTAGAAAGCTCGAAATCCTAAGTTTATCATGCACGCACTTTCCTCATTATGTTTCTTACCGGTATATTATACCATGAGACCACTGTAGTAGACTTCATTCATTACAAATAGATTTCAGGAAGTAAAAAAAGCATGTAACTGTAGTTTTAACAGCAAAGTGTTACCACACTACTTTTTTTTTTATTTTGTTGAAAACAGAAAGAGAATAATATAAAGAATAAATTTTTGAGTAGAATAGTTTAAAGTTCAAGGCTTGTGAAAGATAAAGTTTGAGGACTTGCTGTGCTACATTGTCAAACTAAAATTTTGCGGAAATTATAGTTTGATTTAAGTATTTAATCGCTAGCAATAATCAAGGAATTGTATTTTCAGCAAAAATTCCATATTAGTTCGAAATATGAAGCAAAAAAAAAAAAAAAAAATAAAAATTTCAAAATAAAATAAAATCTTACAGAGCCCAACGTGGAAGGGAAATTATTTGTATATATAAAACATTTTATTTTTAAAACATATTTTCCCCTTACGAGTTGGGATGTAATAAAATTCATTTTAAAACATTAATGTTCTGATGCATCGATTTATACGTTTTCAATTTGAAAAAGCCCATAAAATTTTTTGAAAATTAATAGAATTTTAAACGATTGCAAGACTATATCAATTTGCCGTATTCTTCTTAAAATATCTAAAGTATTTTCGTCTTAGCTAGTCCCCCCCCCTTGTGGTACGTTTTGGAAGTAAATACGAGTACAACAAGCTTCATTGATATTGTTTTACATCTTAAAAAAGTTACGTTTGATTTTTAACGTTTTCTGTTTATTCAATGAAGCACAACACAAGTAATATTGAATATTTCCATCGTTCTTTAGCGATTTATAAAGTTTTATATTTAAACAATATCACTGGCGTAGCTAATTTTGAATGGGCCCCGTATCAAAACTCCTTCGGGGACCTTTTCTAAAAGTGGAAGCCCTATTAGTGGTACAGTAGTTACACACGAGGGGGGAGCCTGTAGCTTAGGGGCCCGTATCATTGATACGGCGGTAGCTGCGCCCTCCCCTGTACAATATACAAATGCCTAAACCAAGATGAAGGACTGTTATTATTTTTACTTGTACAGCAAAATAAGTGTTTTTATTTAATAACATATTTTATTCAAGACGAAGCATAATCTTTAACGAAGATTTGGACGTAGAAATTGGTAATCAAAAATGATTCGTTAAATATAAATATGGATGAAACAATAATTTATTTTTATATTAACATTTGTAGAAAGCAAATATCTTCCATTCGAATCCTTCCCGATTACTTTATCAAATTTGTACTTATTTTTATTTCAAGTACCTCAGAATTTGTCAGCAAATATCATTGGTTTCCAAACTCAACAAGTTTATTTTCTAAATCATCGACTTTAAAATCTGGGTGATCTTCAAAACAGAGGAAATGTTCTAATACCAAATTTTTAACGGGATCATAATTCATTTTTATGGTCCTTTTATTTCTCCTTACCTTTTTATTGTTGTTGACATTATACTAGCGTGTTCTGCGGAAGCAATCATATGTATTACATTTTTCAAGACAGCTGTAATTGCTAAAATCTAATTTCTTTCAAAAACAAAGCTAATCGATCTCATTCTAGTGCATGTTCCTGTAATTAAATAAATCGTGTTGGGTGAGACGTATTGGAAAATTACTTTTTGTGTGTTCCAATTTGAACCAGCAAAATGTACAGCAGAACTGCGAAATAATTAGTTTTTTTTTGTAAAACTGTAGCTAATTGCAGATTTCAATGTTATTATAGAAATCTAATGGCTAATTATTTTTCTTGAATCGACGTCTAGATGATTAGCAAACTATTTTAATAAACGTATTATTAATGAAAAATTCAATGCACGAGATTTTGTCACGAATGTATTTGTGTTGCAGCTAATTCAGAGATTTTTTCCTCATGTGTATAAAGGTATTTTTTAAATTTAATTTTTAATGTTGTTTTCTTTTTTCAAAGTCTTTGAAGCCAAGTACAGAAATCTCTAAGCGTCGTTAGAAAAAACCGAAAAAAAATGGAAAATAATTAAGTTAACTTTAAAATTTATTTTGAAATGTTCCTGAAAATATGACGAAAAGTGATGGCTTTTTGTATGAACACTAATCCAACCTTTTAATACAAATTTTATAATTTTGAAGCAGAGTCAAGCAACTAGCTGGTATCTCTCTTTTCACTTCCACAATACACTACGTAAGGACTTTAAAGCCTCCCTGTTATTACTATATATGATGATCATTGGTTGAATTAAGATTCGAATCCGTTATTTACCGCTATAAGAAAAATGAAGCCCATTCTAACTTTATTTCTCCAAGGTAAGGTGTGGCAACTCTCGTGGCACAGATTGTTAGTAATCCCTACGAAAGGGAACTTAAAGCACATCTTCCTTTTCCAATGGAAAAATTCCAAAAGTTAAAGGAGAAATTGTTAACTATTTCGTTTGGGGTTTGTGGCAACGATAATGCTTGTTCCGATGCATTTTTAATCAATCGATTGTTATATGTAAGGTTATCGTCTGATTTTATATTGTTATTCTATTAGTTGTTCTATATGTAACCTTTTTTTTTTTTTTTGTTGTTGTTAATAAAATAATAGAAGGAAAATTCGCAGTCTCTGATTGGAATTTGAAATGCCCACGGATACTGGAATTAGGAAATATATTACAAAATAAATTTGGTGATTCGGAAGTGGAACAAAAGAAAGGTACTTAAGTTCATTATTTTGCAAGAGAGCCGATAAAATTATTTATAACTCGCTCATTTCTTTCCTTTCAAATGCATCCTTTTATTTTTCTATTTATTTATATATTTTAATGCGCATACTTTACTTATATTATAACATTTACTTTTATAGGAAATTATATATAACTCAATTCAATTTCATTGTTATTGATCAGTTGTTGTTTTTAAACGGCATTTTAAAATTATGTTTTAAATTAAATATTAATTTAATATTTAATAGTTGCAACAGTTTTAATCATAATTAAGCATACTTCATCCATAACGACTTTTATAATTCTTTCAAAGTTTATGAAGCAATGGGAAAGATAATGATGAAAAAAATGTATAACATAATGATTGCCACATGAAAATCGAAGAAACTAGATATAATGTCCTTCCTTTATGGAATAAGCAAAACTGAACATAACCGTTATTATCACTTTTGTATTATAGCTTTTATAGTTTACTGCGTTACACAAGTAATAACCTTCTTTCGCATAAAAATAAAAAAGTCAGAAGCGCAATTTTTTAAAAAATTTAAAATAGGTTTTTGAAAACATTTCATTTGTTTGTTTAACCATTGTTATAATAACAGTTTATATACATATTGCGTTCTGGAAACTTAACAAAAATGGTGTTTGTTGAAACTTCAGGAGTAACCTTGAAACGTGAAAGTAAATGCATATATTCTCAAAATATACACAAAGAGAGCAGACACTTGTGCAACTGATCCGTAAATATTGTGTTAGGCGATTTTTTCCCGAGAAGTTTAATATTGTTTATTTATGGCGCACATTGTCACGGCGAAACGTTTATTCAGATTTTAAAAAACAAGTTTTTTTTCAAAGAAATAACTCCTTATTTTAAAAACACATTATTTAAAACAGCGGCTCTTTACCTTCAATCGTCGCGGTCACTCTTTATGTATCAGCTTGGCATTATGGACCCCCAAGATTTTGAACACTTCTCCCTGATTCCAACACATGGCTGAGTGATTTAAATGCAATCGTTATTGTATTTGGCGGGCTATGAATTCCATTTTCAATCTTTGCAACGTCTGCTTCTACCATTTTTAAAAAATATTGCTTTGTAGTTATGGCTATGAAGTTGCAAACAATAAAAAAACACTAGATTAATATTCTTGATCAAAATACATGTTTTGGGAGAGTTTTTTCATTGGGGACAAGTTGATGATCAAGTCTAGGAGGGTACATCTTTTAATTTTCCTCGAGGCGTTTCAGAGTCTGTAAGAGAAAGAAATCTTAACATTAAATGAGAGACCTTCGTGGACCCTCCTAAAAAGGTTCTGGAAAACCTTGAGGGAAGAGGGGGGGGGGGGTCGGCAAAAAATTAAGAACTGCTAATTTAAAGCGTAAAATTGTCAATAATATGATAACCTTTCAATTTTATTTCTATTATTGCATAAGCAGCATGTGAAACAAAAAATATTCCTAATGACAGAAAAAAAATTGATAACCTTTATTTTTTCCTTGAAATTTACAATTTAAGAGAAACTAAGTTCATATCGCAATTTTGTAAAAATTGAAAAAACTACCAAGAGGACAATACACCTAATTACCAAAAGAATAAATAATAATAAAAAAACTCTGAAAAATTGAATCAAAAATTATTACTAATTACTCCATTCAATTTCTACAAGTATCTTATGCCCATAAGAATGTTGGACAATTCATTTGACGTCGTAGTCACATGATAACTACAATCACGTTTTTCCTACCAATCAGTTCATAAATTCATGTGACGTCATAATCACATAATGCAATCTCGTGTTCCCTGCCAGTCAGTTCATGCGCTTCGCTGTCATGCCCACTTTTGCTTTTTGCAGAAACTTTCTTTTAAAATGTATATATTTGAAACAATAATAACTCCCCTAAGTAAACAAAATGCACTTGATTTAAAAATACACGCATGAATTTTGAAGAATCTTAATACATATAAACATTCTTGCCCAATTATCAGATTTGAAGTTTTAACTAAATTTTATAAGAACAACAAGTTCAAGTCTAGTGTCAATTTTGAATTCAATGGAGAACACGTGATCGAATTTATTATGTGACCGTCAGAAATTTAGCCCATTGTGAAATTAATTATTGAATTAAATATGGAGGTATATAATGCAAATAATTCAAGTAATTTTTGTTCCCGTTTGGGTGAGGAGAGGTATATGTGTCTTTCTTTTAAATTTACTTCTACATTTACAACGAAATTTTGATCCATTATTTCTGCAACCTTAGAAAAAAAACCATACGACCCTTTATACAAATCAAGTCTTTGAAATGGGTTGAAAGAATTTCTTTATTGGAATTAATTATACTTCGTTCTGTATGTACATTGTAGTAATACTATTATTTCAAACTAATTTCAACGTCTACTCCCTTACGTTTTTTATTAGCTCTTATTATCAGAACATTTCTTTTCTAAAGCATACAAGTCGAAACTATGGCTTCCATCAAGGTGCCTAAAAAGCACTAATGGAACCTTTTGATCTAAATAAACAGTAGAAGCCTTCCAGAAACAATAATGCTTTTTCTGTGGTTAAGGTTGTAAGTGGAGGAATGACCTCTCATAAAGAGTAAAGAAACCTTGCCATAATGAAGCCTTGACAAAGATTTAGAAAACAATACAGAACATGGTGTATGATGAAAAGATAAAAAGAAAGGTGTTAAAAAAAATAGCGTCCTTTTTTTTATAGTTGTATATCCATACAATAGAGTTTTGTTCCTCGTAGACATGTGGCTATCTTGATCGATGCTTTTAATTGTTGCATTTACCAAGAAATCACGTGGACTAAGAAGTTGGTTAAAATATCAATGAGTAGTTTTTTAATCAGCTGGGTAACAGATATTTTTTTTTTGGTTTGTTACAATTCATAATAAAAGTCTGCAGTCATAGAAATTTTTAAATAATTCATTTTGTTGTTGTAGATTTCTGAAGATATTAGATAAAGCTTCTAGGAATACAATACTATTGACTAACGTGGATGTGCCTTGTATTATTAAATTTTTAAATTAATATTTCATTTTCATTTTGTGGCTTAAGACTCTCTATAAAAACTGGCAAATTATGTTCAAGACTACTAGCTCTATCACTTCTAATATTGAATTTTGAATCGTAAATATTTACGAATGTATAAATACGTTTATTGTCAAAAATATAAGTATCGCAATGATTTATTTAAAAAATTGTGCAATGTTGTACTTATTTTTTTTGTATAATTCAGTTAAGTGATCGTAGAATATATATTGAAAAAAAAATATTTTTTTCATTAGCAATCCCAATTTTTTAATTTTATTTCTCATGTATTATTTTTGAATTATTTATTCTTTTTACATAGCAGATACGCGAATATTTGTAGAAAAATAAGTAAAAAATTTTGAATTTTAATATTATTGGTGAACAATAGAAGTTACATTATTTGAAAATTAATGGCAATAAATTTAACACAATATCAAATTTTCAAATACATACGTATAATAAATATATAGAAAAGACAAATATATAAACTATACAAACTTTCTGGATAGGTATATAATAATTTTTAAAAGGAATTATTAATTACAATAAAAAATGGATAAGTATTTAAACTTTATCTTTTTACTTTTTAATCAATAAAAAACACAATCAGAGTCCAGACCATGTACAAAAAAATCGTTATAAATTTCGACTGTTAAAAAATTATTTAAGTGGTTATCATTCTCTTTTCCTTCCTGGTCACTTAAATAGTTCAAATCATTCCTTTTAAATATATTATATATAAATAAATTTTCCTTTTTAATTTCACTATATAAAAATATTTTCCATGAATTTCAAAATTGAAATATTTTGAATCAAATATAGAGAAAAGAATGCAAACTTTTCTGTTTATAACTTACATTACTGAACCATTTACATTAAGAGAGAAAAAAATGAAAGCACTTAAATTACCATCGCTACACTATAAAATATTGAATTTATTTCTAAATCTAATGCGATAAAAACTAATAGTAATTAACGCGTGCGTGTTTCTAAATGGTTTAAGTGTTATATAAAATAATAGCGTAAATAAAAAAGAAGTTTTATAACTTCTGAATTAATCTGGAATATATATTAATCAAATGCACATATTTATCAAACTTTCCTTAAGCTACAGAAGATTATAAGTATTATAGTATCAATTGCTGGCACGAAAATTAAAAATAAATAATAAAAAACATTAATCAAAACCGCAAACAATAATAATGATAATAATTTCGCGAGATGCTTTGAAAAAAAATTCATGTATATTTAACTCAAAAGTAATAACTGCATCTGTCTGTATCGCGTTTGGCGAATACCTTTTCGTCGTAATTTTATAACTCAATGATTCTAAAAATAGATTTAAAAATAACATTCTTTCATTATTTTAGTTCAAAGTCCTTTAGTAAGCGTAAACAGAATAATTTAACACCCACTTATCCAACACTCGTGAAAAAGAGAAAAAATTATTGCGAAAAATTGAAAATCATGTATTGTAAGAATTCCTTTTTTTATTGCTGTTTAATATTATAATTAGTTATCATTTGTTTAAATTAAAATATTAATATGAAATTTAACTTTATCGTAATTTTTAAATGAATACTTGTTTCCTGAATAATTTTTACTGACTAATTTGTTATTCATATCATTTAATTTATTAAGAAATTTATATAATTCTCGTTTTATAATACACAAAGAAAACTTAAATTATTAAATATTTCATATTTGTTATAGGTTTAAATAGACTAAAAAATTTACGGATACATTATGAAACGTACCTTAAAAACACTGATTTCACTTGTAGCAATACTGTTTTTAAGAACAATCGCTATTATTATCAAGCAAACAATGCATATTCTTGTTATTGGAGTCATGGTTATCCAGTCTCATTTTTTTAACTCGATTTTTTAAAATTTAAATTAACTCACGGAAGATGCATTTAATTTTCAAATTTGTTTGCAGTTTTAATATTCTAAATAGAACTCAAATCTTGCTCTATTTTGAGAAATATCACCTCGTATTCAAAGCATGTGGAGATTTCGCAGTTCTTCAGCACTCCACAACATTCCTGCATAAATTTTTAAAATTTCTGGTACAAAAAGGTCAGAGTTGATGTAAACTGATGTTATCTTTTTAAATGTTCGTACTCAAAATATTTAGGTCAAAGAAAGTTATTTACCTGATAGTGAAGGAAACTTGCTTAGGTTTCTAATATGATCCCTCCATGAATGTCTTCTTAAATGAAGAATATTTTAAAATGTTTTGAAGTCACAGAGAGAAAAACAGTTTAATTTAACATGCAGTTTGTGTTTCTCGGTTAATAAGAACTTCCGTGAATTTCTCATAATTTATGATGAAATAGAGAACAGAATAAAGCGCATATCTCGAAAATGGACATTTTTCGCAAAGTTAGGAAATTTCAATTTTTTCACTGGTAGTTGAATAACAAGAAAAAAAAGTTATTCAAAATGATATGGGCTTCAGAAAAAGTTAGTCACTCTAAATTTTCAATTACACAAAGATACAATTATATTATATCGTGGAAATAATTCAAGCATTAACTGATTTGATACATACGTTATGTTGTTTTTCATTTCTATATATTATATATACCACACTTCAAATCCTAGTGTATAAAATTTTATTTTTAAAAAAAATACTTTACAATACATATGCGTTAATTATATACTTAAGTATTTTAACTAAATAATTTGGATCTCATATCTCACGTTTTTGACATATGATATCACTTAAAAGTTGTGTATAAAACAAAATATTTTATTTTAATTTCATAAACATTTAAATTTTTTTAAATTAAAATATGCTTGTAACTAGAACTACTGAATAAATTCATCATCAAAAAGTTCTGACAGTTTTCAAGAGCGTATAATTTTTTTTTAATAATTCTTTTTGTTTCCCTCTTAATACATCAACATGTATTTTAAAAATGTTGTTAAAAAATGTTTATACAGCCTATGAATTATTTATTGGTATTATTTATCTTTCAAGAGGGACCTTATTTATATATATATGTGATACTGAAACTTTAACATTAAAAGAAAGTGGCCAGAAATTATACAAAATTCAAGATACGTGCAAATGATGTAAAATGTGTAGCTTTTTTTTGCTCACGTTGTGTTAGATATGATTGAAGCAACCTTCGAAATGGGCTTTTATTTCGACCAGATAAATTATTCAGAACATTTTTTTTTGCCTCAGAGGACATGTATAATTGCAAAGAAGGCAAAGCTGCTGGCAGTAGAGACAATTATAGCCGACAGATGATTTTAAGATGGGCATGGTGATCGGACTAAAATGGTCAGGTTTTCAGCTGAAACTCATCTAAAAGCAACAACGCGAAATCAGCTGTGATAAAAATCATTAGAACATGGAAGCGTGGCAAGTATTAGGAGTGCCGATTCAACCAGACAAACGTCCACATGCATGATTCGATGTATCCATCGACAAACAATAGCGGCCCGCAAGCCACTTCTGACTACATTTTGCAGTACATACAGGATAATTTTGTTGATATCGTCCAGAACAATTAAATGCTAGTAGCCTGCTTGGTAGGATAATACCATTAGCAGGCTACTAGCCTGCAAATGGTATTAGATAAGAACACTGGCATTGGATAGCATAGACGATCCCGTTTGCAATGCTGCCGGGACAAAGTGACGTGGACTGCTCAGACGAGTCGTACTTCTGTTTGTACAATGGTATTCGTTGAGTACGAGTGTGGTGCCTACATGAAGACAGGTCCATCACGACCACATCCATAGAACACACTGCAAAACTACGTGGCATCATGGTTTGGAGCGCCTAGTACATGACAGCCGGTCACCTCTGATTTGTTATAGTAACATAGTAACACTATGATGTCATAACGCTAAGTGGATCATGTGCTGCAGCCGATGATGCTCTCTTTCCTTCTAGAGGCCGAATGCCCATTACAGAGAATATAACACCTGACCACCCACTACAAGCCTCAGCCAGAGTTGCTCTTCAAGATGTACAGATGCTTCCTTGACCCCTTGACCACTATTTTCTTTTGATCTCTCACAATTGAGCACATCTGGATACAATCGGAAGCGGCTTCCACTTCCTTTAAGTTCAAAAAACTTGAGGTAAACAGTTGGGAGGGAGTCAATGTCATCCGTACTCTCATCGATTTTGGACCTAGATATGTTGTTTCTTTACCATTGGCGGTAGTCCTACAACCTACTGAGCTGACGTTGTTCTCGCTTACGAGTATCATTTCAAAATAAATATCATTTACTGTCTGTTACAGACTTCATCTGTTTGTTTTTTTTCATTTTCTAGCCACTTCCTCTGGAGTTGCATTTTCGATGTCACGTAATGTAATTACCATAGAAAACAGTACACACACACACACACATAGTTTTATAAAAGTTTTGAGAACCCAGTTGCTCTTCTCTTCATGCTAGTATAGATTTAAGCACATTTTACTACAATGAGTCATCTTTCTTATACATATAATACAACTCTCCGCATAAATTAAAATTTGGAATGCCGTTTTATTTAAATATTTTGTTCTCTTAAGCCTGCCAGCTCCACATAGATCTTAAAGAATGCTAAGTCTAAACTGTATAACGAGGAGGCATCAAAATTCACCTCTATAAATCCTCAGTATCCCATCTGCTTATTTTATCTTTAAACAAGTAGATGTTTTATCGTCGTTTCTCGCAGTATATTAGAGCTAATTTCGTTTTAAAAAAATTCTGCTTCGTTGCCAAATTGACTCTTCATCAATCCATCCATGTCTAGTTTTCAGGACATTTACTTTGAGAATTTTCATTTGATCTTAGTGCCCTTAAAGTAGACACTACGAGCTCATAAATCAAAAAATAAATACACACTCATTTAAGACTTTCAAATTACAATTTTCTCATTTTTTCTCCCTGTAGCTATACTGATCAATATTTATGTGATATTAAGTTTCATTTTACTTGTGTATCAACCCTGAACCTGAGTAAAAATCAGATCACAGAGAACTTCTAAGATGATTTCTGCAGTATCTTTGGATCATACGAACAGTTTATGAATGATTGAACCCATTTTTTTTAATCTCATGCGAAGCATACGCTGCTAGAGATATATGTAACCAATAGATGTTTTAAATAGTAATATCACACTATTTAATTTTCATTTATTGGTTTTGAATATTTTTTAAATGACTAAGATGACTATGTTCGAGATGTTGGGTACATATACATGTCAAATATAACTCAAACCATTCGAAAAATGAGTGTCATTACTTGAGCAATGTACGAAAAAGATGTGAGCGAGCGAGTGAGAGTTTTAATTATGTCGTACTATCAGTGGCGTAACGTACACCTTCGCAACCTCCACATTGCGGGGGGTCCAGGTGTTCTAGGGGCCCAAACCTTGACTGACACCTAGTACGAATTTGGGCTTGGAGCCCAAAACCTGATTTTGCAGGGGGCCCTTGTATTCTTCGTTATGCCACTGCTTACTATAAAGCTGCACGAGGACTATTGGTAACGGACCCCACAATTTTGAACCTCGGTCAAGTGGCTAGGATGACACCTGAGATGCCACCACTCTCTCCTAACTACCACACAACGCTAACTGGAGAACACTGAGTCTCAATAGATTTAACGTGCATCGAATCCGCTACACGGTAGGTCTTCAGTGGCATCAGTACTTGAGCCCGCGGCACTCCTACAACGAATTCATGACCATAACCATCAGACATGTGGGCTTCGAAGGAATAGCACTGAAGTTACTTGCATATGCAATATCAGAAATGTTAACTCAATATCATGGTTTGACATTGAATACAATTTGGACTTTATACCAGCTATAAAAAGAATTAATGTAGACATTTATTGATTTATTGAGTTATATTTTTAAGTAATTAAGCTTATTTTTGTCATTCATTGTGGTTTCTCTATTGCGTGACATTAAAATGGGTCATCCAATTTGTATGAAGTTTTCAGTAATGATTTTTTTAAATACACAAGTACAATTTTATGCATAAATAGCAAAGAAGAAATTATATACATATATTTTTTCTCTCTCTCTAATGATCATATAAAATGTCCTAGAAGTAGTATCCAGAGATCTTATTCCTAAATAAATAATTTGAATGGAGAAATAATAATCAAAGTAGCTACATAGCCTGGCACGAACAGTTCTACTAGTTTACCGCCAGTACTGAAAAAAAAATGTTATTTGATTATCTTCTTTCTATTTACTTTTCTTTTACATGCTGTATAGCAAGACAACGATGAGTCACGAGTCACGTAAGTTCAACTTCCTAAGCAGTATGACATTGTTGGGAATTGTACAGATAGGATCTTAAGCTCTTTAAATATTCTTATCAGGTGTCAATAAACGGTGACGAGCATGTGTATAAACATGCATTGTTTCACAAGAATCTGAATTCTAATTAGTAAACTGTCGTGATACATGGTTATTGCTTGTTCAGAAAACAAAGAAAGAAGTTTTGGGTTTCCTATGGTAAATCTCGTAAAGAGATACTGTTTTCGTGAAAATGTAGCTTATATATAAGAATATGATAAAATAGTTTAATATTCACGTACAAAGAAATAGAACATTTTTTTAATTAAAAATAAGTACTGTAAAATCCGGCGTATAACGCGCACTTTTATCACAAAAAATAAGACCAAAATTCAAGGGTGCGCATTATACGCCTGGTATGAAAATGAGAGCTCTAAAAATAAGAAAAAGAGATGAGCAGAAAAAAAAAGTTTTGACTTCTACATATATCGAAATATGTTTATTTGAAAGAAATGACGTTCCTTATGAACTCAAAGGGTTGTAATTCTAGAAATATACCATTATTTCTACAGCTTTTGGGATAATACCTTGAATAAATGTCTTCAAAACATTTCAGGATTCTTTGTAAAAAGTAGGTGCGCGTTATTCAGCGAATATACCTAAAAATCAAAAATTGCAGCGTGAAAGCATAGGTGCGCGCTATTTGCCGGATTTTACGGTACATTAGAATGAATTCTGAATATGTACATATATGCAAATAGGTGGATGTATAAGGTTACTGATTCTTTATATAATATATATTTCATGAATTTTGAGAGAGATTGGATTTGATTTTTAATTTACTTCACAATGTGAAGCAACACGAGAGCTATTGACGACGGACCTTTTAATATTAAATGTGATGAGGACGACATTTGACGACTTCATACCTCCCCTCAAACGGTTCAAACATCCACACATCATGCCAACGGGAGAACTTTGAGCCTGGACAGATTTAATGTGTGCATTAACAAGGTGGATCTTGTGTGGAACTAGGCTCTGAGCCCGGGACTCGATAACGTAGGAGACGTTTGAGACTTGGCTGTCATGGCTGTTCGAAATTTGATTGGAAAATGTTCGGTAATATTACTTGAGAAATTTACTATTTAAAAATTTGTAGAAATGCTTTTCTTTTAACGCTAATATTTTAAACGTGATTAAGAAATAATTCAAATATAGCTTACTACAGATATTATTTCAAATTAGTTTCTCACGGTAACAGGTTCTTGGCTGGTGTGTCGTGAGTTCGAGCCCAGTGCTGCTGAAAACCCACCATGTAGAGGGGGACGCTGCTCTTTAAATCTGTCGAGGCTCAAACGTCCTCCCGTTTGTGTAGTGTGGAAGTTAGGAGAGGAGGGGCCAGCTCAGGTGTCGTCTTTGTCACTTAACCATGGTTCAGAATTACGAGGTCCGTCGCCAATAACCGTCGTGCAGCTTTATAGTGCGACGAAAAATGTAACTCTCAATCTCGAATTATTTTCAGTGATGTTCTATTTTTAAAATAAAGACTATTGATAGTTAATCTTTTAAAGAATCAAGACATTTTTAAAATATTGAATGAGAATATTTCGCAATTCAAAAGTAATCTTTTGTAATCAACTTGAGTCTCAGGATTTATTGATTCCAGCAAAATTCTGATAAAAACAGATTTTGACTATTAACAAATAAAACTGCTATAAAATTAAGGGTTTAGCAAAATTTTTCTTCATATTAAACTTGTTTTGAATTCTTCCAATAAATTTGGAGCCAGTTCAGATGTTATCTTCATTACTTGATCTTGATTCAAAATTACGATGAGTCCTTTGCCAATAGCCTCCGGGGTTGTTTCGAAGAGCGATGTTGTTAAATAACTGGTTTATTGAATTAGATTTGAGACAGCGAAACAGAAGGCTTTACAAATAAAAAATATTAGCTTTAAAAACTTTACATTTTTAAGTCAAAAGTTTGGAAGAAACAAGCTTTTTAATGCGAGTTAATTTAATTATTATATCATTTGTAGTCAAGAGAGTCGTCATTTAAAAGCATGAAATATATTCTCTCTTTTTTTGACGTCAATACCTAATCTATACAATATTCGATATACTTTCTTTTTATTTACATTTAAATGTATAATTACTAGCTAGATTAGCTAAATTCAAGGTCTTCAGTTAAATGATTACACATTAATTTTTTTCTCTTTCAAAAAAGAAAAAAAAAGAAGCTGCTCGATATATTTTTTTCTTCTTCTTGAGGATTCATCTTTCGGTTGTATTTTTGACATTGAAATCTTACAAAAGGCATTTTTGTTGGACTCCACCCAAGAAATTAAATCTAACTACAGAAAACGTGACACGCACCATTCGTTTAAAGAGAGATGTCTGCATTTTTAAGGTTCTGGAAGACGTTTACTCAGCATGTAGTAAATATGCATGGCATAAACTCGACGATAGCTGTATCAATCACTTGAAAACTTAAGTGATATTTTAGCATTATACATCTCATAATTTTTATTGCGAAATTATTCATCGTGCAAGCAATAATTTTGAAACTTTTGTATTTCTTATTCCTTTTTAAAATATTCATGTGACTGATACATTTTTCACGAATATTATTGGAAGGAAAATAAAGCACGCTGTAACGTTTTCCCATCACACAGTTGAAAAGTTGACTTCTTTTTTGTGGAGAGGATAACCGCGTTCTTATGCACACGTGCACCCTTAAAATATTGCGAGGTCTTGTCTTTGGTCATCGCCCCGGCAGCCTTTGACTCCGTGAGAAACACCCTACTCCGCCCACGAGCCGTATGTAAATCGAGGATAAAGATGCCGACCGCTACCATCCCGAGACCTCAGAGAGGGCAGAGTAGAGAAGTCCGTCGGAAAACTTCAAACAGGACGGGAGTAATCTCCTCCCTCACAAACAACAGAATTTGGAGTAACCAATCTTTTTAATAACGTCAATGTATATACTGTAATTAATAGCTGTTACTTAGAAATACCAAACATTTAAATTAATAAATATCAACCATTATTTTTCTCAAATGTCACAATGCATATTAAGTACATTTATTTGATAGAAAAGTAGTTGCCGTGGCAGCCTAGTGCTCATGGTCATGAGTTCGTGGCCAGCGTGTTAGGAGTTCAAGCTCTAGTTGCACTGAACATCCACCGTGTAGAGGGGTTGATGAACGTTAAATCTGTCGTGATTCAGATTTCTTACGTTAACGTGGTTTAGCATTTTGGGAAAGGGGAGCCAGCTCAAGTGTCATCCTCATTGTTTATACGTGGCTCAAAATTATGAAGTCCGTTGCCAGTATCCCTCGTGTCGCTTTATCGGGGAACGTTAATAAACTTTCACTCACTCACATTGATAAAATCTATATTAACACACATAATGTACTATTCAAAGCGAATTTCTTACATATCAAATATAAAATGGATTTCGAAAATGGTATCTTTAAAAGTTGAATAAGATAATTCATATCTTCTCTTTCATCATGCTTCATCTTGAAATATGTGGAGTATATGAAAAATAGTTTGCTTAAGATCGCTTTCAATAAATATATTATTTTGATACTTTTTTATATTTGGCATGCTGGTTTTTTTTTTATTTGCAGGTAGTTTATACTGGTCGCACGTTTATGAATCTTGATCCGCTTTGAATCTGAAGAAATGTGTAATGTTAAAAGTCCATTAGAATTAGAAATTCCAAAAATATTTCATTTGCATTTTTATGCTTAGGGATGTAGTTCAAAGTATGCATGACAATTTAAGCTCTAAAAACGTTATTTGGATCTGATAGAGATATGCATACCTTCTTTTGCGAATTATATTGTCAGGATTTCTAATAACTATAAATTATTATAAATTTGCATTATCTGAAGTGAAATAATTTGAAAATTCAATCAAGTTTAAATTGAATATTAATTTTCAAGGGAAAAAACTAATTATTTAAAAGATAAATTTTAACACCAACATTATACATTTTTAAATACATATCTTTATATATTTAAAATGAACAAAGAAGTATTAAATAGCCCGAATTAGTATTGAATAATTTTTGCAATATATCGTGAGGGATTGTCTGGTAAAGAATGTTTGCCAAACTCTAGCTTAATAAAAAATGTTGTTAAATAGTAACTAAATATGTAAGGAGAAACCTATAAAATGGTTAAGTATTTTAATTACTATATTATAATGCATTAATTTCTTATTGTATTTAGTTTCCTCAAAACATTTGCCACCGAAATCTTCAATGACTTCAGAAATCATACTTATTTTTTTAGAATTTCAGCGACATTTAAGAGAGAAATCTTAAGGCCATAGGCCCCTATGCAAAAGCAGGCCCTACCTCAGATCAATGCCGATTTAAGCTCATTTCGGGCCCTGGGCGCGAAGATCTACAGACTACCTTGGCACTGTCGGATCGAAATTTATAACCAGAGAATCTAGTTAAGTCCAACTTATCCGGGCCCCTGGGCGCCCGCCCCAAGCACCCAGTGAATAAACCGGCACTGGATTAGATAATGCATTGTTCTTTTCAATTTACATAAAAGTAATTCTGATTAATTCAACAAAAATGTTTGATTAAAATTTGATTTCAAGAATTAAATATTGAAGAGAATAAGTTTATTTTGAGTCTTTCAAAATCAACTTTAAAAATCTAACGGATTTTGAGAAACAGAATGTTTGACTTTTCTAATGAAACTGTATTACAATTTTTATATTAACTGGATTGATAGACTTCTAATGAATAAAATATATCGACATATAAGTGAGTACATTTTTACAATAGTTAAATAATTTTTTTAACTTCTCAAAGAGTTTTAGATTTAAAAACATTTTTGCGTTTAGTAATACGCACTTTGTTATTTCTCTTTTAAGCAGCAACATTTTTTCTTTACAAATACTGAAAAAACGAAAAATAAAGCGAATTTCACTTTGATAATGTCAATGGTTCCCCTCAAAATTTATAAAAAAAAATTATTTCAAGGGGAAATATATTTAAAAGGCACTTATTAAATAATAAAGAAGCCGATCAAAACTGTAAAATAATTTTAAGTAATGAAATTCAACAAGATATTTTTCAAAATCAAGATATTTTAATAATTACAATTAGAAAAAACATAGAGACTTTTCTTTAAAATCAAAAGAGTTTAATTTTCTCCCTCGATCTCAATTTTGGAGACTTAACAAAAATTAATTTGATAACCTGGATTATCTTTGCATAAATAAAAGCATTTTTCACTTTTTAAATTTAAATGTGTTACCTAATATATATTGTAATTAATTGCATACAACTTGAAAAGTTGCTTCCTTCAAGAATAGTTTGCATTTAAAAACAGGGTAATAACTAGAAATAATTACGATGTATGTAATTAGATATTATTAAATTCATATGTTTGTTTCCTCCTTATTTATTTATTTCATTGAATATATATCAATTAAAAGAATAATATTAAATAATGAAAAATAAATGAAAATAATAAGCGATCTCTCAAAGTTTTCTTAAGATAATTTGTTTTTCAACATATCTAATTTACAAAAAGTTTGCCCTCATTTTAAAGATTACACTTTTTTTTTATCTAAATAAAAATATTTTTTAAATAAAAGAATATTTTGAAGCAAAAGGCCAAATATAATTTAAGCATGCTTTGAAAATCAAACAAATCCAATCAAATTTCAATTAATTTTCAAGCGTGCTCTATATTGTTGTGAACTTTTAGTAGTTCATTTGAATTATTTTATAATTTTTGAAATTGAAATACTTTAAAAATCAAATAAATATTTTTCTTTTTATTTCTTGGGTAAATACTTTTATAAATTGCAATTTAATTATTCTGCAAAATAGAAATGCCTTTCATTCGTCGATGAATGTAAAAAAAGTAGCCAATTGTCTAATAATCATCATTCGTAACAAAAAAAAATATCCAAATGTATGCAAAGTCCACTCACCTTTTAATGAAGCATTGCATCATTTCTTCGAGAGAAAGTTTCGCTTGAGTAAAATATTTAAGTTACAGACATTACTTATATAGTAAGCTAATGGGAAACCAGTATTTTTTTTAAATAAATATATTGATTTCAATTAGCACGTATCTAAATTTTTAAGAATGATGAACAAAAGAGATTCTGAGTTTAAAAAACTAGTTTAACCCATTAGCACTCAGTGTCCTCTTTTGAGGACACCTATACATGTATTTCTTAAATTTAAATTATTAAAAGCAATAAAATATTGTAAGAATTAATTTTTAATTAACTGTTAAAAGTATTTAAACATTTTAAATCCTTTTTCATTAATATGAAAGATTTATTGGCAATTTTATCAAAAAAAAATCACAAAATAAATAAACTGGGTGTTAATGAATTAATGATCATTAACACGCTTGAAAAGCTTAGTTTTTTAAGCAAGAAATCACTCAAATATAAAATTCAAAAAAGCATTTAATTTAAATTGTTTTTAGGAGAAAATGACTGATTTACTTTATGGAAATAATAAATTTATTTTGTATTGACACTTTCAAAACTTAACCTCATTCATGAAAGCAGCAAATAAGGAATAAGTATATATAGCATTCTTTTATTATAATCAATATATTAAACCTGTTATAACTAAATAAAAGCATTCCACATATAGTTAGCATTTATTTGTTTATTTATGTGTAAATCAAACATTTGCATTTTTTTTTACCAATTATTTTTTTTATTTTAAATACCTTTTGTATTTTAATATGAAAATTACCTAATACAATTTTATAAATAGATTTATTGCCATTGTGATATTTAATGGTAATATATCATTTATATATTTTTCTATTTTTTGTATTGTAAATACCATTAATGTTTAATTATACTGCTTTACAAGGAATTACAAAAACTTTTTAGCAGCTGAAAAAACAATTCCTCACAAAACTCTTTTTAAACATTAAACAAAATTTATATAAAATAAAGTAAGAATATCACAAAAGCATAGCATTAAAATTATTCTTCACTTACTTCGTTTATTACTTCGAAATATTAAAACGATATTTTTCTTTTTCTTAAAAAGATTGTTCACTTTCGATATCGTTTGCGACAAAGGGGAGCTTTTATCGAATCCTCTTCTCATAAAGAGGGTTTAAAAGTTTGTCTCCTGGATTATTCGACAGTAGCCGGCAATTCGCGGTTTAAGACTTCGTCGTCACGTGACCCTTTAGGACTGGCGGTTATTTTGAGGAGGCTCTCTTTGAGGGGACTAAAAATGGCTCGCCCAGTAAACAGGGGCTTCGGGGGCGTGTTATTCCGAACGCGTAGAGGCTACTCTCGCTTTCAAGGATTAAAACAACAGCTGAAAAGATGGAAGGAATATTTTTTTTTT
>BMAV01025412.1:324285-336996 GCA_019973955.1 Trichonephila inaurata madagascariensis
CTATAGGATTCTGAAAGAAGTTACAAAAGAAGTTAAACTAGAAGAACTAAAGGGAAATATATAAATAATTACTAAAAGGAGTTATACAAATAATTACTAAAAGGAGTTATACAAATAATTACTAAAAGGAGTTATATAAATAATTACTAAAAGTAGTCATATAAATAATTATATTTATAAACAAGAATTTTTATAAAGCCTTTTGGTCTACTAATAATGTAATATTTTTTTCTTCGTATAAACATAATTAATGTTTACTCTTTTTAATAATGTTTTGTCTTGGCGTTAAGTGTTGCGACTTTATTACGCGTTACGACTATAACAATAGCATAATATTTAATGGAGCAATCGAAATCCATAAGCTTTAGTGAGAATAGAGAAATACAGTAGAGTCCCAAAAATTCGGTACTTGATAACCCGTCAGTCCAGATAACTCGTCCACATCCTTAAAGGTCGAAAACACCCCACTTGCAGACCAGGACAGTGGTTCTAGAACGATACCGAGCAATGTCATTATGTCCGATGTAGAAATTATTGCTGCAGAGAGTCACAGTTGATGAAAATATACCAGAAAAGGATGAAGGCGTTAACGTTAAAAACACAAACTAATTCCTAAAATATCACATAGTGAGAGACAAAAGGCTGTCGAAACCACCCTTAGTATTACAGTATTTTGTAGAACAGTATTTTGAACAACAAGGTGCGTCGGTAATGGACTTATTGTTCCTTCGTCATCTTCGTGATGAAGCAGCAAAACAGTACGGAAGACAACAGGACATCATGCATTTCTTTTTAAAAAATTAGCAAGTTTTTGCAAAGAGTCTGCTACTTACTAATTTTCAATGTAGACAGTTTTATGCTTTCAAAAAGTATTTTTCTGGTGTTCATCTGATCAGTTAAATTACTGTATACTTTGTATTTATGGATTTTCATTTCCATGTACTAAATGCTCTCTGCCTTCATAAAGTACGTACTTTTTTGTTTAAGGTATCTGACTGCGTTCGGAACAGTGATTTTAAAAAGGCGCATAAATGGATAATTTTCATGATATTTACGGTTACTTAAATTAGAATATATGTATAAAACTGTTTTAAGGACTTTTTGGCAAAAAAAAGTATTTAAATACAATATTTCGTCAAAAAATGAACTTAGAATAACCTTTTTTCAAAATGTTCTCCTTTTGTAAAAAATGATTCTACTATAATAATATTTTGCCTGTATATAGCTCAGATCTCTTTACAGAGGCTCAACTATGATTTTTGTAAAATTCAACATTATTTTCAGAGTTACAACCATTTGAAATAATTATCGGCGTTTTTTTTTCTTAAAATGTCTCTCCTCTGTTGTAAAACATGAATAAACCCACTTCTAATATATCAAAAATTCTAGTTGAGCCTCTGTACAGAGGTCTGAGCTATACACAGGCAAAATATTATTATAGTAGAAGCATTTTTTACAAAATAGAACATTTGGAAAATGGGTCATTCTATGTTCATTTTTTGTCAAAATATTGTAATTAAATAATTTTCTACTGTAATATTATTCTCAAAACAATTTTACATTCATTTTCTAATCTAAGTGACACTAAATATCATAAATATTATCCATTTATACGCTTTTGCAAAATCACGGTTCCGAACGTAGTCGGATACCATAAGGATATTTGGGTAGTTTATTTTCTGTTGTATTGTCAAGAAAACATTACATACAAGTGCATTGCAGTATTTTCTGAAGAGACTCTCGTACTCATTCTTTTTTTTAACCCCATTCTCGATAACCCGGCCACTCTTCCTTCCACATTATCCCGAGTTTTCAGGATTCTACTGTACTAAGTTTTAGTGACCTTTCACAAAATTATTAAGAAAATGAATAAAAAACAAAGCATAAAAATCTCGAAGACATCAGAAGAGTATTTTTTTTTTCATTTGGTGCTTTACAAAATAATTTCATTGAGTAACTCTCATACTGTTCCCACCCGTGTTTTGTTTCCGTATTATTACGCTTATTTTACATTTTATTCCCACATCAAAATTGTCCTTAGTAAATCAAACATTGAATCTTTTATTCACATTCTCAGCCTCAGTGATGCTCGTGAACTATTTACATGCGATATAATTATACCTTTTCCTACTTTTTTGTCCACATTTCCGTGAAATTACTAGAAAAACTAATTGCGTTCTAAAAGAAGTCTTCCTTAAACTCGGTTAGAATGTTTGGCAATTAAGAACCATTTTGTTGTTACAAATGAATAGCAAACCCTCAGTTAAATATTATCTTTAGTACAACGCTTCATTTCCCCTAATAGCTTGATAAAACAATGCGGAAGAATACATTACTTAAAAGCAGTCGTCACAGTTAATCGTTTAAAGAAAAACCAAACTTCACGTTGATTAAAATGTACGAAAGCCAATACCCTTTCTTATATATGCACTAAAAGCTTCAGTGAGCAAGAAAATGAAGAATGGTTTGATATTTTTTCCTGTTGAGCTATTTGAGATCTGAAACAGGTCAAATATCTGTTAAAGAATGTATCTTTACACTGATAAATCTTGGTTGACATTCAACTTTGGATATAATTTGAAAACAAGATGAAATCTAACCAGCAGAGCAAAGAAATAGACCTGAACCTAAAGTTGTATAAAAGAAAAATGAAGGTTGAACCACGTGGATTATGCTGTTTGGAAATGTTGGTGATTTGGAACAAACCGAACACATGCCTGAAAACAAAAAAAAATTAGTTACGGCTTAGTTTCGGCAAGGGGAAAAAAACTGTGATGACAGGGTGGAAGATTAAGTACTCAGCACACACCTCTCTGGTGAGAAAAAAGCCTTGTAATAACAAATTACTCATTGTGGTATCGTAGCTTGTTGTAGTAGCTTGCAGAAATTCCTTTGGTTTCAGCATGTTCAGAGTGGTTTTAACAGCATTTTTCAACAATGGTATAAATAAGATCGATTCTACGACTTCTGACGAAACGAAAGCTAAACAAAGTTCTGAAATAATATAATGGAATTTTTGAATCAACCACGCTAGTTGTTTTATTTTTGCTGGAGAATTGACTAAAAATAGAATGTTTCTGGTCTGTGAAGTTACTCAAGGCCAAAAAGCTTGACTCATGGCTAGGCTATTCGATTGAAATCATTGTTCCAGGAGAATTAAACAATTTCATTCAATACCATGATCCAAATAAAATGGTACATTCCATCGAATCGTTAAATTCAATTTAACGATTTAAATTTCTATACAAGAAAACATAATAAGTTTCGATAAGTATTACAGCTTCCTACTTTAAGCAAAAAATGTTATGCAATTGTAATTTTTATTGATGAAATTTTTTTATTTTTTAAATAAAATGCTAGATTTAAATCTGATCATACATTGTAATGAAATCTCTTTTCTGCGCTTTATTTAATTAGTTGAAAGTTGAACCAAATATAAAAATACGACTCATGTTAAAAATGAAAATACAATGTAAACCTATATTACATTTAAAAAAAATTCAACACTCATTTAAATCTTATTAACAAATCATTTAAAAATTCTAAATGAAATATTTTAAAAAATATTATTGACATATAATGCTGATAGAATACGTTTCTTTAAAATAATTGCAAAAATATGGACTTATGAATAATTTTTCTTAAACTTCAAAACTCACCAATATATATGCTGCGCCGTAAGGGGGGGGATTTGTCACTGAATTGCTTGGTACATCAGTTAAACCTCAACCACAGTAAATGACAGAAAAAAAACTTTGTGGAACATCATACACACCACCGAGTTTTAAGGTTAAATTTAGAAATGTGGTTATTGTAAAGATAATATTTCTTAGGTATCCATGATACACGTATTTTTATAAATATAGCCTGAAACTATTTTCAACTACGCTTAAGTTCAGAACCTGTGATTTTTCAAAAGCTTATAAAAGTATGTGTGTTTACTTATTTTAACAGTATTTTGAGAATAAATATTTTTATAATTTCTATATTAAGTAAATAGTTTTTATTCATATTCCCTGTTATATTTTATTTTATAATATAGCTTTAATGTATTTTATTTTCTAATAATAACATTTATTGTACTTCCTCTTTTCCCTATAGCCCAGTAATATAGGCAAATTACTGGTGAAGGTTGGTTGGCCACAAAACATTGTTTAAACCTGCATTCTTGGTACCTAAGGCCAAAAGTTTGCTATTATACTAATGTGGCTAATATTTCTTACTATTTTGTCTAGTTATACTTAGCATTATAATTATTTGTATATTGTACATATTAATATATTATTATTATTGTGGATTTTATATTACACACATATATATATATTGATATTTAGTGTCACTTGATTTAGAATATACTTATAAAATTGTTTTAAGAATATTATCACAGTAAAAAAATTTTAAATGGCAAAAAATGAAATATTCAAAATATTCTTCTCTTATGGAAGATGCTTCTATAATCATAATATTTTGCCTATATATAGCTTAGATTTCTCTACAAATCCTGAACAAGGATATTATTTTCAAAGTTACTATCAAATGAAATAATAATCATTGTTTTTTTCTGTTAAAATTTATCTCTATTCTAATATATTAAAATATCAATAAATCCATTTTTAAATTATACTAGTTGGTATACCCGTTCTTTTACGCTGGTATGCGGGTGAATTAAAAAATTAAACAATACAGATTGAAAGATAAAGAAGTTTTTGATGAGTTAATTTTACGTGAATTGCAAATTAAACAAAAAAAAATTACACATATCTCAGTTGAACAAAACCCCCTAATTTTTTAAATGTTAAGTCTGTAGATCTAATAGCTAATTAAAAGGATTTTTTTTATTTATAATGCCCCGTAACTTTCTTGAGGATCGATTTTTGAAAACATTTTCCTAAGCTGATCTCTGCTCAACAAAAGTAACACATTGTTACGCATTTTGTGTAATGAAAGCTTAAAATAGTGTAAATGATTTATATCTGCATGTGTAATACATCAATATTATTTTGTGTTGTATTTGTTTTATGTTAAATTTGTAATATTCGCAAGCAACGCCGTTCCTTACACTATCTTGGCGATTAAATAGAAACATTGCACAATATTGGCAATAGAGACAAGTTGACATCATTTCTGGCGACCCAGTTGGCCACTTGGCAATTGATTGAATGGTGCAGAAGTTGCAATGCTGTAGGTCCACCTAGTGGGGAGCTGCAACAAAGAGGATAGCACAAAAACCTTCTCCACAAAAAATATGTATGCATGCCAATTTTCATAGTGATCGGTTGAACGGCGTTGGATGATGCAATTTCAGAAATGCAAACATCCATTTTTATAGATATTTCAAAAGTCATAACTCAGGCTCTGTAGAGAAGTCTTAGCTATTTATAAGCAAAATATTATTATTATAGAAATCTTCTTCTCCTTCATCTTCTTATCTTTAACACAAAACGAGAATACTTTGAATATTTTCCAATTTTTTGCACAAAAAAAAAATTATATTAAATGTTTTTTATTGTAAAAATATTAAAGCAGTTTTATGTGTATATTCTCATTCAGATGATGCTAAATAGCAAAACAACTTATTCACTTATTCGCAATCACGGTTTTGAACCTTACGATAGGAATTATACGGATACCTTAAGATGAGGTAAAATTTCGAAACGGTTAATCGAATTCAGAAGAAATTTTAAAACCTTTTTTTAAAATGATTTCAGGTTCATGTAAAATATTTTTTTCCTTCTCTGTTGAAAAGTTGATAGATATTTTACTATAGGGCAGTAACCTTCCTAGAGTTTCGATTGCTTTTAATCAGCTGGCTTTACTTCCATATCGTGTTCTTGCACTTAAAAGCGCTTTAAGTACTTCCGATTTCAAATATCACGTGATTTAAATCAATATTTAATGTTTGAGGAATGCTTAGCTGCCAAGTTTAAAGGTTATGCGATAAAAAAAAGGTATTTGCGATTTTAAAATTTTATTCTATGATTAATTTGTAATTGAAAAAGAATAAGCCCATTTCTTTTCATATATCTAATTATATAGAAAGATGGAACTATTTCTTACAATGAGTATTAATTCGTACACAAAAGTGACTACAAATGTTTCACAAGTTGTTAAAACATAGACCAGATAATTCAACCGTGGTTATAAGTATTAATTAAGTAATATGGGCTATTGTGGTTGTTTTTAGACTATATATAATTAAAAATTTCAAACGAGAGAAAATTGAAATTAAACGGTATATATTTATTTAGTGTAAATTATAAAACAAAAATATTATAAAACATAAATTCAACACACATTTTTGATTATCTTGGCAACGATAAAAGGAGACAAGAGTCTTCGGACTACATCATAAAATATATTGATTTCAATAAGAGTTCATCAGTGAAAAAAAAGAACAAACGCAGAATATATAGTTAGCATATTTCCAATAATTTAAACTTTCTTAACCGATGAGTTCTACATTTAATTGATCTTTACAACGTTTTTTAAAAGTATTGTCAATAAGAATTCATATCTTCTTTTATAACTGCAAAGTAAATAGCTGAAGAATGAAAAGTAACATCTAAAACTTGGAATGACAGAATTAGACGAAAACCAAAACAAAATTTTGTAAAGAAGAATTTTAGCCGATTTCTCTATAAAAAAAAAAAAAAATTCTGGATTCAATAATTTTTGGTCATAATTTTTACTGTGTGGTTATTTCTTTTGAGAAAAATTCAATATGTATAATGAACATGAAACATATTTTTATATAATTTATGTTGTATTCACAAATAGATAGAAGATCATCTTTTTAAATGTTGCAAACTCTTAAATTCGACTTTGCAAAACGATATAAAATACAACTGTTTCGTATTGTGTTAACTATATATTTTGTTTTATTTTCTTTTCTTTATTTTGAACTAACTTTAATTGACTGTTTAAATTATACAATAATAGCTTTAGATACTTTTAGGTTGAAATTTTTCTATCTGACTAATCTTAACTTATTTGCTGATATATAATCGTTTGTTGTTAAAGTTACGTTGCTTACAAGCTGGCATCATTTATAATTATTCTAAGTATGCTTTTTCAGTTGGAAAAAAAACTGTAATCCATGATCGAAGCTAGTTGAACTAATTATGTAATTAATTTTTGTATATTAGCGAGATAATATCATTTATCTGGAGATCTTTTTAATCATTTGAGTGATTATAAAAATAAAAGCCGTCCATAGAATAAACTTTGTATACTGTTATTCACAGCAATGATTTATTTAATAAAATCAAAATTTGTTGACGAATTTTGTTTTCTATGACCACAAAATTGCAATTACTGCAATATTTACTAAAAATAACGTATGTTAATTGTGTCCAAATCTTATTACAGAAAGTCCTGAAAATTATATTAATTGTATCAATTTCTGTCGCCTCTACTGAAAGTTCTTCCTCAATACAGAAAATGCAGTTTACTTGAGATCTAACATTTGTCGAAAATGATTTACCTTCTTAATCCTTTTATGTATCAAATCCAAGTTGGATAAAAAAAATTTAATTCTTTTGATATGTTATTAAAAAATTTTCTATAAAAATTGAAAAGAAGAGGAAACAAAAATTGCATATTGTAACTTTTTAGAAAGGTACTTACGAAACCGTATTTTTTTAAAGAAATATGTAAGACTATTATATTTTTATTTAATTCATCAGCAACTTTTTGTGTGTCTGAAGTATTAATTTTATTTAAAAAAATTTGTTTAATCGTCGTATTTATGTTTTCCTTACAATAAAAATTTGAATAATTTAATAAACCAAAAAATACAAAAATTATTTTGTTTTCCAAAATTTGTTTCAAGGCCCCTCAAGTCAACTTTGCACTGAACTCCTCCCTTTTTTGTTTAGAATGACATTGCTCATTATTTTTAATGTTATTTATAACCTCTATTTCACAGTTTGTAAGTTTGCGATTTTTGTTGAGCTGTATGTGGCCTGCAGTTATGGGTTATAACCCTGTTATAAAAACACAGACAAAATCTCTATCAATTTATGACCAATTATTTCTAAAGAATAATATTATAAATTTATCTTTTAATTTAATGAGTAAAAACTAGTTTTCTTAAATTTCATTTACACAAAACACGGTAATAAGACTTATAAAAGTCAATAATAAAGTAAAATAGAGATTATTGTGATGCCCTGATAATAAAGAAATATATATAAGTTTTGTTTTAAGATAAATTTTTATCATTACCATTATTATTATGAATAATAGCGAATGTAATACAATATCATTTAATGATAGTGACTGCTAATTGGTCATGGTCATGAACTTGCAGCAAATGTTTCAATCGAGTCTTTGATTTCATTTGCTAACCGTCCTATGGTAGGGCTGATGCCCATTAGTTCTGCCAGGGCTCAAAGACCGTATGTTGTAACGTCGTGAACATTCAGAGATTTGTTTTCCCGTTTTTGGTGACACTGTCGTTACTTGATCATGGTTTTAATTAGGAGAACTATCTCCAGTAGCCCTTTTGTCGCTTTTAAGTGCAACGTTAAAAAACAATCGAACCATGTAATGGATTTTTATTACATTTATGTACTTGCATTTAGTTGACCTTGGATCTTTTTAAATTAATGTGGAAAACAGATAGTTACACCTCGTGGTAAGCTGTGAAGAATAGTTTTATAGTTTTTCACTGATGTATCAATTCACCATCAATAATTTGAATTATTGCATACATGAATCGCTTTTTATAAAAATACATATTTGCAGTAGAAATTTTAAAATTCAAATTTGCGAATTAAACAGAATTAAAAACTGATGATACTTGAAACTTTGATTTTTTCAATGACGAGGGGTATGGACGTACAAAAGCTGTTATTCCCAAGTTTTGATTTTTGTCGAGTGAAAGAGCTTGTGAAGTAGAGTATCAATTCAGGTTTCGTTCTCATCACTTTAACTTAGCTGACGAATACGTCACCCATGACCTTCCTAGTGTTGTTGTTATTCTTACCTTAGCCACCTGAACGGCAAACGTCAGATAGAGGCCCACGAAATTCATCATGGCAAAGGGCTAACACATGCATAACACAACTTTTCGTTTATAATTAAGATATATGCCAGAAGTTCATAATTTGTAAATGTACAGAAATCCAGTTTTGATAAATGTACGGATCCAATATCGTCAAAATTCTGCTTTGAATACTCAGTAGTAATTTGAAAGAAATGTGATGCATCGTTTCAGTTTTATAGGCAGGAATTATATAAATTTTACAGTATAAATATGACCCTCAAAATCACATTTTCATTTTGTGCCATTTTTAAATACTGAATTTTATTCTTGAAACCAATTATTATTTTCTGTTTTGTTTCTTTTTTGACTATAAGAATAGAAGATATTAAGGATTTTTTTGAAAAATAAAATACCCGATTAGTAAATGGGTGTTTAATTTTCTTCCCAAATATCGAAAATACTCTATATATTTATTGATAGATATTAATGAAAAAAAAAATAAGAGATGTCTTAAAAATATGGAGATTTTTATGTAATTTGAGAATTGAGGATTTCACTTGTGAGAATGCATACTTACTCAATTAAACCTGAGATTACATTTTAATGTAAAATTCCCAAGCTTAAGGTATGATTTCTTAAACAGTTGTCATCGAAACTTATTGTAACCAGTAGCACACACAAGAGGATGGAGTGGGGGCTCAATCCCCACCCCATAGACCAAAAAAGTTTTAATTATTGCCATATAGAATACCCCTCAGCGCATATGTCTGCGTGTTTTTAAATTGAAACCCTTCCCCCATCCAAGAGTTCTGTGTGCTCCGCTGATTATAACTTCGCTAATTTATTGTATAAATTGTGTAATCCAGAATTCTAAATTGTATTCTGTTTCTGTGTATATATACTACTGTGGCCATCTTATTTTGAGCTATTCTGTCTTATATTTTTGTTTATTGTTTAGTTTTTGTATATTTATTGCAATTTAGGATATGATTATTGATTATATATATATATATAGTGAACATTTCAGTATTAATTATAATAAAAACATTATGCATGGGAAAATTTGCCAGGAAACTTAACTGTTTTTCATCTGGCATTTATAAGTTTGAAGAAAAAAAATTTAAGTTTCAATAATTTTTTAGCAACATCAAAGAAAACTCCTTTTTGGTCAGAAGTTAATCCTCGAAATGGAATCGAAGAAATATCATTAATATTGTTTTACGTACAAGAAAGCAATTGTCAAACAGTTTAAAAACGAATCAAACTACAGCTGTTTGTAGTTCATTTAGTTATTTTAGTTTCAACTCATTTAATTTAATTTCCACGGTATTTTACTTCTCCAGAAGCTCGACTGAAACATTTAGTTTATAGCTCTTAACTGATATTTTGAAGAACTTAAATAGTTTACTCAAAAGAAAAAGATTACTTAAGTGCAAAAAGAGAGTATATTCAAGTGTCCGTAAATTTTACAGACATTCTTCCTAAAATATTATTGCAGAAATTTATTGAGCCTAAAAAAGAAACAGCCTACGATGAAGTGTATGACTTTTCATTATTTTAGCCGCTTCAGTTTCTGCAAATAAGCTGTGTATGTTGTCTTTTTCTGTCTGGAGTGGAGTGATTGACCTCAGAATATGAAGAAAACAGGATAAAAAGGCGTCGAATAATAGCAGTAGCTAAAAATTTCCTCATCTCAGCTCTTCCAAAGCGCGACCACTTCACTTCATATCTCGAGAAGAGCTTGTCTTCTGCTCAAAAATGAACTCACCTGATGACAGATTATGATGTCGCACCAGAGAGCCATATTTATTCATTCCTGTTTTTTCCCCCAAGTTCCGCCACCTGAAAGGCTTCTGAATTTATTTTGCTGTGTTTTTTACTGTGTCTTAAGAATGTTCTATCTATATCTTTCTTCTTCCTGTTCCAGTTAATAATAATCCTATTAGTACTCTGAATTGCACTTTTTTGCAGTAGATAGTTGATGGCAACAATCTGGCGGAAGCATCTTCTTGACTGAGTAGGAATAAACAGTCTAACACAGGTTTCAGGCTTTGATCTGCGTTGTTTTATTTTAAGAGGGATTATGTACCTTTCTAAGTCATTGGGTTTATTTTTCCCCCAAATTCTGTTAAGGTGTCCGACTACGTTCGGAACCGTGATTCTGCAAAAGCGTATAAATGGATAATTTGCATGATATTTAGTGTCACTTAGATTAGAATACACGTATGAAATTGTTTTTAGGACATTTTGACAAAAAAATTATTTAAATACAATATTTCGGCAAAAAATTAACTTAGAATAACCTTTTTTGAAAATGTTCTCATTTTTTGAAAAATGCTTCTATTATAATAATATTTTGCCTGTATATAGCTCAGACCTCTGTACAGAGGCTTAACTATGATTTTTGAAAAATTTACATTATTTTCAGAGTTACAACCCATTGAAACAATTATCGGAGTTTTTTTCTTAAAATTTCTCCCCTCTGTTGTCGTAAAACATGGATAAACCCACTTCTAAGTTATATATTTCAAAAATTCTAGTTGAGCCTCTGCACAGAGGTCTGAGCTATATACAGGCAAAATATTATGATAATAGAAGCATTTTTCACAAAAAGAGAATGTTTTGAAAATGTGTCATTCTATGTTCATTTTTTGTCAAAATATTTTACTTAAATAATTGCTTATTGTAATACTATTCTTAAAACAATTTTATATACATTTCCTAATCTAAGTGACACTAAATATCATAAATATTATCCATTTATACGCTTTTGCACAGTCACGGTTCCGAACATAGTCGGATACCTTAAAAGTATTTTGAATGTCAGTATAATTTCTGTTAGTATTTTTATGGTTAGACCCTCAAACTTCTTGTCAGTGTTAAAATCTGAAAGAAGCTCATTTTTTTAAAAAAATGTATACTACATCAGTCACATTGTAATATAATTTTTAATCCACCTCATCATATATAGTAGCATCCATATACATTATTTTAATGTATATTACTATCTATATTAATTATTTTAGTCTGTAGTATTATCTTTAGTATTTACTTTAATTTGTATAATAGTATTTATCAATATTTTTTGTGAGACACATTTAGAGAGAAATTTCTAATAACCATTAATTTTTTTCCCCCTATTATGATGTATTTGCAGCAATTCTTATGGGCTATAAATTTTTATGCAATATCCTAAAAATCTCCATTTGAACAGCATAAGACTGTATTTTTCTAAAATCTATAAGCGCGTATGAAGCGTGGTATGTGTTATAGGAAATTATTTTTGCAGAATTTCTTAAATATTAAGAATTTTTGAAAAAATATAGTAGATGCATTTTTTTTTTTTTTTTAAATTTTGCCTTGTCTTGTTGATACATGTCTTGTTTTTAAAATTTTGTAAAACAAGTATTATTTGTCTTGTTTTTGTACAGACGTTTCTCAGATTGTGTGAGTACTGTATAAAAATCATTTAATAATGTGTGTTTTTTTATAAAAGTATCTATTTTTTTTTAAAAAAAAGTATACTATATTTATGCATACTTCAGTTACCTGATTTTTACTTTAGTCTTTTCAACAATTTAACGAAAATTAAATATTGTAATCCAATTTAAAATATATGAATAATTCTTGCTTAATGAATCTGAAATTTTAATAGAGGTAAATTTATTCCTTTAAATTTATTTCTTAAAAAGTTTTGCTGTAAGTAAACAGAGCAGAATTCG
>BMAV01025412.1:343961-365124 GCA_019973955.1 Trichonephila inaurata madagascariensis
AGTTAATATTTATTGTATTTTGCGCAAAAGCATATTTATAAAGTCAATTAAAATTTATTTAGATACTAAATTTTAAAAAATGTATTTATATATATATATAATAAAATATTAATAAACTAGAATTTAAATTTCCAGGAAATAATAACCGTAAATTAAAAACGATGTCCCTCTTTTTATTTTAGTACTAATAAAATAAAAATAGTTATAAAAATTCAGTCTTTGCTTACTCCAACTGGAAAACTTTAAAAATCTAGACAGGAATACATCAGACTCTGCATGAACCGTTTATAAATTTTTTATAGAACCTAAAAGAATACACAAATCCATTAGATCTAAATTTATGAACAAAACTTCTTTAACACTAAATATTTCTGTTGATAGATAATAACTGAAAAAATGTATAGTACATCAAAGTCGTGTTGAAAATAATACTTCATAACAGAAAAATAATATTTAACTAAATAATAATTGATATCATATCCGAATGCAACAGCAACAAAATTATATGTAAAATGTTTGTTATAGAACCATATCGAATTATTCTGATTTCATTTTGAAGTATTCAAGAATTATATCTAGCGGCTACATTTTTAAATCACAAGAATCAGTTTTAAATCCTTTGCCAGTATTATCAATGATTGAAATACTTCATTTTGTTACAACATACAGATATTTATATTTATATTTCAATTCTTGCCTTAAATATATTCATGATAATTTTCTTGTACTGATTCTTGTATGTATATTCGTATATTCCTACATACATATTCCGTTAGGTATTATAAATTTACATATACATGTATACTCATTTACAATTAATAAGTTATTTTGTATGTATATTTATACACACAAAAAATTAAACAAAATAAAAAGCATAAACATCAAGGCATTAACTTTGAATGATTTCAATTATCTTTTTAAAAAGTTTTTTTTTCAGAATTTAAGTATAATATTTTTACTATGAGTTTTCATAAATTATATTACTCTATTATTATGTAGGATATTTGAGTAAATCTTATTTCAATTGCTCAACATATGTTAATTAGGTAATCAGTTAGTTTAATTAATATTTTTTACTCGTCATATTCCAATATGTCCGAAAATAAAATTACCAGCATTGCTGTTATAAGACGTAATTATACACTTACCTATTATCAGTATCTTTTTCCTGTCCAATTATTTCAGCATCATGTTCTAATTCTTTGATCTTTCAATAGGATCTATTATATAATAAATAAATCCTCATATATGTTCCCGTAGAAGGAATATTTATGCGATTACAACATGCGTACTGATCTCATTCCAATTCATTTCTGTTTTTCTTATTATTAAAATAAGATTTCTTAACAATGTATCTCCATAACACACATTTCTTTTCATACGCGAAATCCCTTAAATGGAAATGAAAAATACTTTTTGGAAGATGATTTTTCAATATAAGTCCTTATATGATAAAATGAATAAACACTAAATCTGAATGTTTTTCTTTTTGTCTTTTGTTTTCATCATTACTAGAAATAAATTTGTTGAAATTATTTGGAAAGATGCTTTACTATAAAGCATTTTTAAAAAAATCATTAAGTAATTAGATATATAGAAAAAGATAAGTTACAAACGAACCGAAATTGAATAATTGTGTAAAGTATTCGTTTTGGTAGTTAGTAATAATTAGTTTTTAAACTATAAGATTCCATATAAAGGTTCAAAATATTAACACAAATTGCTACTAAAATTTTATTAAATTTTTCTTTTTTGAACTTCTCTGATAAAACAATTATGGAAAACTGATACTTTTCCTTTAGTTCATTTGTGCAATGCACATCCCTCTCAAAAAATTTAATTTAAAACTTTATATACTATTTTTCTTTAAAGCTTAGATACCGTGAAGTCCGGCGTATAACTCACACTTTTAACACAAAAAATAAGATCGAAATTTACAGGTGCGTGTTATACGCCGGGTATAAAAATGATTGCTTTAAAAATAAATAAATAAAAAAAAGAGTTGAGCATAAAAAAAACATAGATTACATAAATAGAAACACTGTTTATTTAAAAGAAATGCCTAATTAATTTAAAGGGTTGTAATTGTAGAAGTATACTACTTTTAAAATCTTAGTTTAATACCTCTAATAATATACTTCAAAACATAATAGAATTGCACACGTACATTTCAGGTTGTTTCGAAAAACGGGGGGGAGAAGGCGCATTATACGCCAAATATACCTAAAAATTAAAAAATGCAGCTTGAAAGCGTAGGTGCAAGTTATACGTCGGATTTTACGGTAGTTTAAATTTTCTCTATCAATTCAACATTTTTTATTCAATCATTACATCTATTGGGAATTGTTACTAAGCTTTCGAATAATTTATGTGGCAAATTTCTACGGCTGTTTGAGATACAAAATGCTGTCATGAAATATTAAGAATACAACTAGTAGAATATTTATCACGAAAAGGCTTCAACATCCATCATTTTGGGTTTATGATAGTAAATTTCAAATATCGTTTCGTAGATAAATAGAGAATGTTATTGGCATGTTGAATTATATTTGACTATTATTTATAGGCATTGCAAGAAGCACATCAAAATCAGCTTCTACTGTGTTGCTAGAAGAAACAATAAAATCTGAGTTTTTTAAGCATGTTATTCCTCAACAATTTCTTTCATGCATTTACTATCTTGGATGACTTGATAAAGTTGAAGTATCACTATGACGTATGTTACTGTTACTCCAATAACTGTTGGAATAAAATTACGGGAAACAGTGAAAAATTTCCATGCTGTCAGTTGCACATTCGTTGCGTAAGCTGTTATTGCAGCTATTTCACTCTGCAAAAGAGATCTCATTTCCCTAGCTTTATCAACTTGGCGTACTCTCATTATTAGTGGGGCAAATTTTTTCGCTTCTTCTGCTACTAAAGATGCTTCAGTTGCAACTGATCCGAACGCTAAGAAGTCATAGAAAATTTGAATCGCTATTGAAACGCCAGCATAAGGATCGTGATTCTTCCAATCAGTACTGATATAAATATAAATATAAGTGCAGGTACGCACAAAAGTTATTGTTAGAACAGCTAACACTTGCAGTGAAAGGATATCATCAGTTTCTTGTACCAGTATCGAAGCTTTAATAAAACGTCCATTCAAGTTTTGAATTTTACGAGCCATGGAGTAATCTGCCTTGTATTTTGAACTGCTTCGTTTTTCTGAATTTTGTTTCTCCATAAAATTCTGATTGAATGTATCTGATTCGGGGTTTGATCTGAAAATGTTTCTTTCGTTTTCGTAACGAGAAGTAAGAATTTCGTTCGATTCCCAAAATTTCCGATTCGTAGTTCTTTCACCAGAAATAATATTGTCAAAAACTGAGGAAAGGTCTGCAGCGATTTTTGGTGATTCATTTGAACAGAATTTTAAATTAGATGGGAATACCGAAATAGTTGTATCTGAAAATAACTCATCTTCGTAAATTACGTGTTTCTTTTCCTTGCTGTATTTATCATGCTTCCTCATCAGCGAATCGTCAAGTTCTAAAGGACCAAACGAGTCTTCTCTACCTACAGTTTCGATGTGCTTTTGAAGATTTTTGGCTTTTTTATTAATCGAATAAAACATTGCTTTCAAATGCTTGCAAAAATAACAATAGAACAATGCATTACTTGCAGTTGTAACCCAGTTTGATACAGATATAAAAACTATGTAAAAAAGAATAGCATCTGATGATAGATACTCAAATTCAAAATCTTCTCCAATATTTTTGTTTTCTAAAATGCTAAAAAACAGTACGAATAATGCTAAGCACATACTAATAGCGAATACAGTTGTCAATGCGTAGATCCTTTGAGTGTTAGAATTTTTAAATTTATAGCACTTTTTATTCAAATCTCCTATAATTTTTTGTTGGAGGTCGATCAGTTTCTTATGCTTGCCAATCAAAGAATTGATAACAAATGCTCCGACTGCAACATCCAAAAAGCCAAAAAGTTCATATGCACAATGATTGCAATTTATAAATCGACAAATGTGGTAAATCAGACAAGCGTTATATCGTACGACGATGGTTATTCTCCATATGTACCAAGAAGTGTAAATCAAACTAGATTGTTTCTCGCAATACACAGGTAGGCCACAAATCATAAAAATGAATTTCAATATACTCGTAAACATTTTTATGTTGTATTTTGCAGATAAAAATTAACTCAACTTTATGGTAATTTAAATAACATTCAGATCTAGAACCAAATTGAATAATTTACAATGGTTCCATCGATCGAATATTTTCCAATAATCTCATGTAATGAACTACTGTAAATTCGACAAGGATTTGAATCCAGAGTGCTTATTCACATTTCTCGCGTGCTCTATTCTGTATGTTCATATTTAACACACTTATATATAACCTTTTTTTTCCCCACAGTTTATGCTCGACCTTTAATTTTCATTAAAACACACAGAAATTGATGTCTTACATATCGTAATAGTGGACCCTGCTCCAATATTTAAGATTCATGTCAAAAATATTGACAAATTTATCAAATCTTGTGTCAAGGAAGATAGTTCTTTACATAAGGTAATTACTTTCCGCCTTAATATTTGATCAATATCGTGTGTAACAGCTTAAAAATTTGAAGCGTTGGTTAATTTATTATATGAGAAGATCTGACAGCTTAAAAATTGAACTGTCAATTAGTTTCTGCTTTCCAGCCAGTTCGAAATGGAATCTAAATATTTACAATGTTCGCTTAATGCACGGGACATTTTGTAGAAGTTAATGTTATTTCTACATTTAACAGCTTTATAGCAAGGATGTAAAATGCTCTCAGAAATAATTTTCATTAAGCCAATATTTTACTTTTCTCAAAGAAAAAGAAATGTCCGAAATATTACCGAATGTGTTATATAAGCGCTACACGATACTATACTTAATAAAAGTTGCATTTTTAAAAATTAATCAGAATTTATCAAAACATAAAATAAATATTAAGTAGTATGTCACAAAAAATGACCTCGTAAGACATCAAACCTTGAAGAATTTCATCCATGCGTATCAAAATCAGCTCCTCAAATTCTTCAAATTTAGAATTCTTTAAGAAATTTAAAAATAAATTTTCGAAGACAAAACAAAGCTTAGATTACATATTGTTTCTCGTAATATTTAGAGAAACATCCTCTATATAGTCCCTCTACGATATAAATGAATTATTTTAGCATTTAAATTACAATTATTAAACTTGATATTCACTATCCTTAAGCTCATTAAAAATATCTTTTCGAATGCATTTTTTGCATGGCAAAGGATACTTTTTTTTTAACCGATCAGGAAGAGTTTAAATTTCTTAAAAATATATCCTTTTTGTAGTCCTAAAATTAAATTTTTTTTTGATTTCATAAAAATTTAAATTTCCGTTATTAGTTAAGTTTAGTTAACTGACTCTTCTGCATAACAATTTTTATCTTTTTATCAAAACGCTATATAAATTAACTGCTGAGCTTGAAACGTATTAAATAAAACAGCCATTTCATAAAAAAAATTATAATCATTAAACATTCTATAACACTTATATCCACGAATACGTGTTGCGCTTGTTGAGAGAGTACTTTCAACTAGCACTCTTTCGATAAATAAGAATCCAAAGTGTGATTCAAGAGGTACAGAATTTTTTACAATTTTTATAAATTCCTTTATTTTGAAATAGAAAAATAACTGTATGAGAGGTATGTAACTTCAATAAATTTCCAAAAATCTACTTGTATATAATAATGTGACAAATTTTTAAGAAATTTGTCACATTTTTGGTCAAAAATCAGCTTTTTATCACGAACCAACACTTTTTAACAATGATTTCGGAAAGTGTTATGCTTCGACGAAATTTCTTCAGTGAGCTAGTGTATAATCGAGAGAATACGATCCTATCTCAGTTTTCGTAGAAAGTTGAATAACTTTGAATTGTTAGTATCTTCACTGAATACTTTACAGGAAGAAAGAAACATCTGATAGTTAGATTTGCCTCCTTTGCAAATACAAGCTATAAATCGATCATAATTATCAAAGTAGAACTTCAATATTGGTAAATATTTGTTTTTAATTTTCTCTCTGTCTCTCTCTCTCTCACTCTCTCTGTCTCTCTCTCTCTCTCTCACTCTCTCTCTCTCTCTCTCTCTCTCTCTATATGTTATATAAATTAAGAAAGAGTTCTTTCTCTCTCTCAAATCACAGTTTTACTGTGTTATAACATTTTGTCAACGATGAACTTTAATACTATTATTACACACAAGACTTGTTTTGCAAGTAAATAACATTGTGAGCATAAACATATGTGCTCTCATCTATTGGCTAGCCACAGACGCTACAACGAAAGCATTCGTTTGTGTTGACCTTTATTTATGCGGGTTCAATTGTACCAAACAATTTAAAATCCCTCCTATTGTGGGATACGCATTACCATTTGAATCTTAAATGCAAGACTTTTAAAAAAAAACACTATAAAATTATATGAAAATTAGAGAAATGTATGGAGAAGGCATGAATGCTAATATAGTAAGAAAATGGATTTGTCTCTATTTATATAATATCTTTGTTTTTATAAATTTAGTTTTTATGATCTGACAACAAAAAGTTGTTGACATTTTGTAGCGAGTAAGTACAAGAACAAGTATGTGTAAGACCAAGAATGAAAAGTTTAACGATCTAAAATAGTTTTCTTCTTAAAAAGGATGAATTAATTCTAAATAATCATTTTGCTTATCTTATATATTATTTGTGACTAAATCGTCTACAAACTGGTGACCCGGACGTGGACTCGTACATATTCAAATGATGGATGAGAATAATGAAATAGCTGTGGCAAATTTGAATCAAGAAACATTCGAAGCAAATAAAGTAAGCGTTAAAGTTCCTCCTATTTGGGAAGAAAAACCAGAAATATGGTTTTTCCAAATTGAAGCTCAGTTTTCCATTGCTAATATTAAACAAGAAGAAACTAAGTTTAATTACCTTGTTGCTCAGTTAGATACAAAATTCATAGAAAATATATGGGATATCATTCAGAGTGATGAAATAAATAAATATTCTTGTGCTAAAAATAGACTTTTAAGTACTTTCAAAGAAAATGAAGAAAAATGCATTAAAAAATTGCTTACTGGAATCTCATTAGGTAACATGAAATCCAGTCAACTTCTGAGAAAAATGAAATCGTTGGCTGGAGTTAATATCTCCGAAAAAGTTTTAAGAACATTATGGCTAGATAAATTACCAGACTCCATCAAAATTATTTTAGTTATTAGTTCGGAAAATTTAGAAAATTTGTCAGTTATGGCAGATAAAATTTTTGAAATAAATTCATCATCAGAGATTTATTCTGCTACTGCAGATAATTTTGCTATGAAAAATATCCTGGATAAAGTCAGCCTTTTGGAGAAACGGATTTCAGAATTATCCATGAACAGGAGAAAATCAAGAAGCAAATTTAAAAATTCCAATCAAACTCGAAATGAAAGTCGAAGTCGATCCCGTAAGCGTCTCAACCCCAATGGAAAAAAATACTGTTATTTCCACTTCATCTTTGGTAATAAGTGTTATCCTGATAAATGTAAAAGTTCCAGCTCTCCTGATACAGAATATAAAGATTGCCGTAATTACCTTTTATTTGTAACTGACAAAAACACCGGTTTACGCTTTCTTGTTGATAGTGGTGCTAATTTATCAATAATTCCTAACTCATGTAAAAATAAAATTTGTGATTCTTTTAAGCTTTATGCAGCAAACGGCTCAGAAATACCTTTTGGTCATAAAATTTTAACTCTAAATCTAGGGCTGCGTCGTGAGTTTCAGTTTCCTTTCATTATTGCTAAAGTAGATAAAGGAATAATTGGTGCTGATTTTTTAAATAAGTTTAACTTGTTAATTGACATCCGAAATAAACTGTTAATAGATGGAATAACTAATCTTCATGTTAAAGGTGAAATTTCTTCTATTTTGCAAGAAAATAAAATTAACATAGTGGATAAAACATCAAAATTTTCTAATATATTATTTCAATATTCAGATTTAATGAAACCAAATTTGTTAGTTACTAATACGAAACACATGATGTTAAACACTATATTGCTACTAAAGGCCCACCGGTTTACTCAAAAGTTCGTCAGTTGGATTCTAAAAAATTAGAAATAGCCAAGCAAGAATTTAAATTTATGTTAGATAATGATATCATTCGACCTTCTAAATCTCCATGGGCAAGCCCACTACATCTTGTGAATAAAAAAGATGCAAGTGTTAGACCATGCGGTGATTATAGACGTTTAAATGCCCAAACCATTCCTGACCGTTACCCAATTCCACGTATTGAAGATTTTCATCATATTTTAAAAGGAAAAAGAATATTTTCTAAGACTGACCTATTCAAAGCATATTTTCAAATTCCGATTGCTAAGGAAGACAAGGAAAAGACAGCCATAATAACACCATTTGGCTTATTTGAGTTTAAAATTATGAGCTTTGGGTTAAGAAATGCACCCTCTACTTTTCAGCGCTTTATCAATGAAATATTATTTGGACTAGAATTTATTTTTCCATACCTGGATGACATTCTAGTAGCCTCTGAAAATGAAGAACAACATAAAACTCATTTGAAACTTGTGTTTGATCGTTTACAAAAATATGGTCTTCGAGGGAATACCTCAAAATCAACTTTGGGAGTAACTCATCTAGAATTTCTAGGATACTTGATAACACCCAAGGGATCTAAGCCACTTGCAGAGAAAGTAGATGCAATTTTATCATACAAATTACCCGAAACAATTCGTGATTTGAGAACCTTCCTTGGACTCATTAATTTTTATAGAAGATATTAAAAAAATGCTGCTAAACATCAAGATATTCTACACGAGTACTTAAAAGGCTCAAAAAAGAATGACAAAACAAAAATTGTTTGGACAGAAAAAGCTAAAGAAAATTTTGAAAAATGTAAACAAGATCTTGCACATGCTACTTTATTAAGCTTTCCTGACCCTAATTTACAATTGGCTTTATTTACTGATGCTTCCAATTTTCCAATCGGATCGGTATTACAGCAGTTTGAAGCTGGTAGTTGGAAACCGATTTCATTTTTTTCTAAAAAATTAACTAAAGCACAGAAAAATTACAGTACCTACGATAGGGAATTATTAGGAATATATCTTTCCGTCAAACAGTTTAACCATCTTCTTGAAGGACGAAATTTTGTTATTTATACTGATCACAAGCCAATTACATATACCTTTCATCAAGAAAATGAAAAAGCTTCACCTAGACAGTTACGTCATTTACAATATATGTTACAATTTTCAACAAATATTTGTCACATCAGTGGAGGAGAAAATATATTTGCAGATTCATTATCCGGGATTGAAACCATCTCTGAAATAGATTATGATAAAATTGCTGATGCACAAGTTGATAATGAAGAACTTAATAAACTGCGCTTGAAACCATCCTTAAATTTTAAACAATATCCCCTCGACTCTGGTAAATTACTTTGGTGTGATATTTCAACTGCAAACATTCGTCCATTTATACCTCAGCCTCTCCGAATGCACATGTTTCAAAAAATTTACAACTTGGCTCACCCTGGTGTGAAATCTACTGTTAAACAAATAGCTTCTAGATTTATTTGGCTAAACATTCGAAAAGATGTCAATCAATGGGCAAAATCTTGTATCCAGAGTCAAAAGAACAAAATTAATAGACATACACATTCACAAATTGGTACCTTCCAAGAAGTAGATGATCGATTCAGTGTCATTCATGTTGACATCATAGGTCCATTTCCTATATCAGAATTAAAAATAAATTGCCTTACTTGCATTGACCGCTTCACATGTTAGATAGAGGTTATTCCTCTATCAAATATCATGAGCAGAAACGGTTGCTCGAGAATTTTATAATCACTGGATTTCGCGCTTTGGAATGCCATACCATGTGATAACTGATCAAGGTACTCAATTTAGATCTGAGCTCTTTAAAAACATAGGTGTTATTTGTGGATTTAAAGTATGCACAACAACATCCTATCATCCACAATGTAATGGAAAAATTGAAAGAATTCATCGCACCTTAAAAGCAGCCATTAGAGCGCATAACTCAGTTAAATGGACACAGACCTTACCAACAGTATTGTTAGGATTACGATCAGCTCTACGTAGTGACACAAATTACACCATTGCACAAATGGTTTACGGACAAACTATCCGATTACCTCGAGAATTTTTCGAGAAACCGAAAAATGTCTTGGATACAGATACGTTTGCGGAAGAATTACAGAAACAAATGGATCTACAACCACTAAAAACTCACCGACAACCTTTTCAAAAACACTTTGTCCATAAAGACTTGCATAACAGTACACATGCGTTCATACGTGTTGACAGAGTGAAAAAAGCACTCGAACCTCCGTACGATGGACCGTTCCCAGTGGCAAAAAGATACGATAAATATTTTACTGTTAAAATTAAAGGCAAGGACATCGATATATCTGTAGACAGATTAAAACCTGCATATTTGTTGTCAACTGATGGTGATAATCCTGATCATTTCAAACTAGAACATGCACCAACTCTGCCAGACAAAAAAATAATTGTGTAGAGAAAAATTGAAAAACAGCCACCAGATTTGCTGAAAAAAGATGTCCAAAGAACAACTACACGCTCTGGTTGACATGTAACGTTTCCAAGCGCGTTACAGAGATTAGTTGCATGTTATTTTATGACTCTAATTTGTTGTATTTTTACTTTTTTTTTTGTATGTATTGTGTATTGTATCGTAACTATGTTACTGCGGAAGGAGCAATGTTGTATCTCTATTTTTAATATCTTTGTTTTTATAAATTTAGTGTTTATGATCTGGCAACAAAAAAAGTTGTTGACATATTTGTAGCGCGATGTAAGAACAAGAATAAAAAAGTTTAACGATCTAAAATAGTTTTCTTCTTAAAAGGATGAATTAATTCTAAATAATTATTTTGCTTATCTTATATATTATTTGTGACTAAATCGTCTACACTATAATTATAAAATGCAAACACATGAGAAGCGTAAAAATTTTATTTTCTAAATATGTACATATTCTTCCATTTAGTGCGTTGCATATGCTAATTTTCTGTTCCATTGCCGATGACATAATCACCTATGATTGATTTATGAGGTTACCACCTCATATTACGCGTGATATACCACGTACGTATTCACGTGATGTTTTTCCATGTTACTTGGTTAATTTTTCAATTCCTTCTATTAGCTCACACTCTCTATTTATTTATTTATTTATCTTGTTGGAATTTTCAGTCGCTAATAAACTACATTTGAAAGCGCTCAATTGAGCTGAAATTTTATATACATGGTTTTTTGGATAACAATACAATAATTTAATTATAAGTAATAAAAATTAATTGATTAAAACTAATTATTTAAATAATTACAAATACAGCCACGTTAGCATCATTTTTGGCGACTAAGCGACCCTTTTGGCGACTTGTGTCAAAACTTGAAAAGGTTTTTTTCTCACGTTTTAAAACATTCAGTTGAACTGAAATTTTATATACACGATTGTTTTGGATGACAATACGGTACTGTAATGATAATCAATAAAAATTAATTAACACTTAATGTTATGATTCTGTCATATGTATATATATATTTATATTAATTGTAACTATTTAATAAAAAGTAGCTAAAATAAAATTTTTCTTTGTTGATCTAAGTAGAAATTGACTTAACATTTTTTTATATATTACTTGTTTTAAATAATTGTTCTTATTGGTATGTTCTGAGACATGTGACAATAAAGATTATTATTTGTCATGAAGTCTCAACCATGCTGGAACTTCTCATTAGTGATACAATTTTAGATTATAACAATTTTCCAAACAAAATAACAGTAGAGTAATATTACAACGAAGCCGAATTGCTAAAAAGTACATTGAATTTTAAAAGAAACATTGACTTCAATAAGAACGTCAAATTCTATCTCTTCTGACAGTTTAAGTTTAAAATCAAAAAGAAGCAAACAAATTTTTTTTTCTGTCGCAAACTACTGCTAAACATTTTGTTAAAAAAAAAATATTAAGTTATTTCTGTTCTTTCCGGACAATAATTTTACAAAAATGAAATAAAATGGTTTTTGTTTTGGACGAAAATCCTGTCCCTATTTTGTCTTCTTGTAAAGATAACTGTAATTACAGTGATGGCCAAAATTGTGGACACTTTTTTAAATTGTTAGGTTTCTTAAGTTTGTATGCTTATAGAAACTTTTACGTAGCACAAAATGCTAAGTATTTTATATCATTTTAAAGGAAATTTAATTTTAAATTCAATACAAAAAACAAAATTCAATTATTGACAACGCAAAAAAGTTATGCTGTAATAATTGTCGATATACATTAGATGCTGAGGATAGCAGTGAGCTATCAGAACTTAGCGAGTTGCCTTTAATCTTAATTACAGTTTCACATCGATGTTTCATTGAACTGAAAATAGTTTTAAGCTCTCCCTTAGTTATTACATAATACCAGGAAACAATTATATCCCCAATTAGTTCCTTTTTATTTCATGGGTACCTCATTCGGACAAGAGTTTTCAAACGGTGCCACAAGTTTTCGATAGGATTGAGGTGAGGACTGTTTCCTGGCCAAGACAACAACTCAATGATCTTAGAAAGGTAACAGTCTTTCAAGTACTTTTCTGTGTGACAAGAAACAGAATCTTGCTGAAAAATAAATGAAACATTGTTGGTAAATAGATCCCTGATGGAAGGCAGAAGTTTGAGTTCTAGAATGGTGTCAATGTATTTTATGACATTCAGTGTCCCATTGATGATATGAAGGCGCCAAATTCCATCTGCTGATAGGCATTACTAAATGATAAAACTATGTGGGTACTTAACAGTTGCCTGGAAGCAGTAAGGATGTAGCATTTCTGCTATTCTACGTCTTACATATTTTAGGCTATCACTACCGAATAACGATATTTTAGTTTCGTCCCTTTATGTAACTTGTGACCAATAGTCATTTGTCCATTTAATGTGTCCTATTGCTCACTGTAGTCCCTTTTAGTGCTGCTGTAAGTTGAGATACGGCTTTTTTCGTGGAATTCTGCCTTTTAGTCTTATATCTGCTAATCTACTCCTGATTGTTTTTGAACTGACAGAAACACCAGCATCACTCAAATCACTTCTGGTGATTTCCATGAAATTCTTTATCTCTGAAACATAGTATTTTTGTTTTCTGTCATTAACAGATGTGGTGCACCTTTTTTTTACCATTTCCTGCTTTTATTATTATTATTATTATTAAATTTGTCTCCTGACATCTTAAACAAAACTCTCAGTCTCTAGATGTAGTCACTAAACTACCCACCTGTTATTTAATTTTAACAAAGGAAATACCACTTTATAGTCACACATGTGTCCAATCTACTTTTTTATTTGATTCCATTGCTTTTTGACTAAATATCATTGTTATCCTGGCCAGAAAACAGTTCTGACCTCAATCCTATCGAAAACTTGTGGCACCGTTTGAAAACTCTTGTCTGAATGAGGTACCCACGAAATAAAAAGTAGCTAATTAAGGATATAATTGTTTCCTGGCATCATGTAATAACTAAGGAAGAGCTTAAAACTATTTTCAGTTCAATGAAACATTGATGTGAAGCTGTAATGAAGATTAAAGGCAACCTCACTAAGTTTTGATAACTCATTACTATCATTAGTATCTAATGTATATCGACAGTTATTGCAGCATAACCTTTTTTTGCGTTGCAAATACACTCACTTCCAAAAGTTAAGCACGGAGGGGAAAATACTAATTTCCGGAAGCCAATCAGAATTGAAGAGGATGCAATTCGCTGCAGAGGTAGATGGAAGTATGCAAATAGGTTAGGTAACTGTCAATCGTGCTTTCATGTCAAGAAATATGCAAAAAGGACAGACTTATAAGAAGCCAGCTTCATGAAGGGTTACAGAAGTTGATTGTAAGTGCTGATAGAAGGTGTTTAAAACTTTCGTACAGTTTGTTTTCAAGACATGCGTGTTTCTATGACTTCCAGAAAACGAATGGAAGATTCTGAGAGCTGGCGTCTTGTGGGGCGCATTGAAGCAGGACAGTCGATCACAGATATTGCTCTTTTCTTCGGCGTTCATCATTCTGTAATTTCACGTTTATGGAAACAATTCCAAACCACACAGACAATTGTCCGAAGGCCCGTAGACGGTCGCCCAAAAGTTACAACCCCCGTGGAAGATCGATGTAATGCTATTGTAGCCAAGCGGAATCGCAGAGCGACCTCCACTCGTGTGACATCTATGGTTACAGCGTCCATTCGTAAAGCTATATCTGCAGCTACTGTACGCCGAAGATTACATATGAATGGACTGTATGCCCGGGTACCTCGAGTTTGTGTTCCTCTATCCGTCCAATCAAGAGGAGCAAGATTAAAGTGGTGCCGGGAACATGGCAATTGGACTTTGACTGGGGCAATGTCATGCTTACTGATGAGTCAAGATATGCTCTGCAGCCAGATGACAAGCGTATAAGGATATGGCGTAAACAAGGAACACGCAATCAGCCCCAAAACATCACCGAACATCACGCATTCCAAGAAGGAAGCATTATGGTGTGAGCAGGGATTTCATTAGGATACCGCACTGACCTGCACATCTTTAAATAGGGTTCTGTGATGGCTGTTAGGTATCGAGATAAAGTCCTAGAACCCATTGTGAGATTGTACGCTGCAGCAGTTGACCCTACTTTTGTTTTAATGGACGATAACGCACGTCCCCATAGAGCTGACATCGTCGATAACTACCTGAAGAGTGAAGGGATTGCGCGTATGGCGTGGCCAGCATATTCGTCCGACCTTAATCCCATTGAAAATCTTTGGGATGCTCTCGGCCCAGTTGTATCTTCACGTTTTCCACCTCCAGCCACTCTTATTGAGCTGGAAACTGCTCTACAAGAAGAATGGCGATTGCTTAATTCTGCGGTGGCTGACCACCTAATTGAAAGCATGGTCAAAAGGTGTAAATGCATACAGATGAGGGGGGATCACATACCCTATTAATGTCCTTTTTTTTTCATTTTATGCTGTTTATTTTCACTATATACATAATTCTGTTTAAGTCTCCAGTATGACATTATCTGATAACTTACAAAAATTTAATATTGTTTTCATTTCTGTATATAATTATTGATTTTGTTTTATGTATAAATGTATATGCTACTTTACTGCCAAATTTTGTGTCAATCAAAGCAGTATTTGTTGATTTTTTTGCATTTTACATCTTCGTGCTTAGCTTTTGGAAGTGAGTGTATTTGAATTTTGTTTTTTGTATTGAATTTATAAAATTAAATTCCCTTTAAAATGATATAAAATACTTAGCATTTTGTGCAACGTAAAATTTTCTATAAGCATACAAACTTAAGAAACCTAACAATTTAAAAAGGTGTCCACAATTTTGGCCATCAGTGTAAGTTTTAAAAAAGAAGGAAACTGATTTTTTTATTATTATTATTCATTCATTGAACTAATGAGAAACCTTTTGTAAAAAAAATTCTTTTTTTTTCAGATGGTAATTCAAAATTAGTGTAAAAAGTATGAAATAAGAGTTATTTAGTGAATGGCATGCAGATTATATCCTTTCTGACCAAAGCTAGAGTCTAGCTTATGAAACGAAAGAAACAGAAAATTCTTCCCTTGTGGTACAGTGAGAAACTTTGAAAACATTGTTCAGTTTTCCTTCTCCTTTCAGATGCAAACTCCAATTTAGAATGAGAAAGAACGAAATTACCTTTATTCGGAAAAAATATGCAGTTTTTCTCTTCTTTTCAATAGAAAACTCCATTTTAGGGCAAAAAAGAACGAAATAGACGATAGTCGCTTTTCTTCCTTAGGTGAAATGGAATAACGATCAAACTTTGTGCTTTTTCATAACAAATAGGTTTGTAATTTTAGAAAATTTATCACCTACTTGAGTGACCAAAAAATTCAGCGACAAGCAGTGAACCAGAACAAGATTCATCCATGTAGAAATTTTGCACTAATCGATCAAAGTTTTCGCATAATTTTGACAGGTTTTCTACTTCTCGAAATTTTCCATAATACACTCATTGCCATAAATATCTGCGCACCAAGAAAAAGTCGTCGAAAGGAAACGAAATTTTACATATGTAAGTATTAGTTTGATATAAAAAAGTGATTAGAAAACCAAAGAAAAAGTATAATTTATTGCAGAAAAAATTACAAATGAACGGATGTTTTAGTATTTTGGACCCCTTCTAGCGCGAATGCAGGATGCGATACGAGCGGGCATTAAGGCATACAAGTTCCGTATGATGTCTTGTAACATTTCGTTCCACAGTTGTTGTAAACGTGCATCTAGTTCAACCAAACTCGTAGGCTGTCCAATTTGCCATCCTAAATGATTCCAGCAATGCTCGATTGGTGATAAATATGGGGATCGATCAGGCAAGGGAAGGGTGGTAAAGTGGAGGAGGAAGTCTTACGACATCCTTGCTGTGTGTGGCCGAGAATTGTCTTGTTGAAAAATGGCTCCTGGGAGCCCTGCAATGAGTGGCTGAAGGATGGCATAGACGTACCACTGTACTGTCATTATGCCATGGATCAATATTTAGGGGTGACCGTGCATCGAAGCAATGACACTCCATACCATCACATCAGCTGTGGGAGCAGTGTGTTGCTGTAAAGCGAAAGCAGGATTGAGGCGTTTACCACGGGGACTTCACACACGAACAGGATTGGCATCACTGCTCAAATTGAATCTATATTCGTCGCTGAAGATTACCTGGTTCCATTTCGTTGCAGTTCAAACCCATCCGGCACGATACCACTCCAAACAGAGGCGTTGGTGAATGGGTGTCATTGGCAGCACACGTAATGGGCACCGCGATCCCAAATGTCCTTCAGCCAGGCGCCTTCGTATGTTTCGAGAAGACACAGGGACCTCTAGTGGAAGTGCTACCTGTGCCTGAATGGCGGACGATGAAGCAGTTGGCTGTACGCGTACATTTCTTACAATGTGTCAGTCTTCTCGACGACTGGTCTGTCGAGGGCGTCCTGAGCCTGGTCTTCGAATGTAAATAACATCTGTAACAGGGTAAATGACATCTCTCGGATCCACTGGTCCCAACACCTCCTCACAACACAATCAGAGTGGCCTAATTGACGAGCTACTCGCCTAGCTCACCACCCAGCTTCCATCATGCCGATGATTCTTCCCCTCTCGAATGACAGTTGCTCATATTATCTTCGATGGTGGCGTAATGGCATGTCTACCTCGGTGTTTCTTTTGCAAAAGATTTACACTCAAACAAACTCTACCTGTTTTATACTCCAAGGAGAACGGAGTTCAATACCCTCTAGTGACATTGCGCAATGCGCAATCACGCTGCATTTCTAATCATTTGCATATATTTCCGACATGTTGCTCCGTGCCAGTTTTCGTTATGATCCCACAATTATTTCTTGGCGCGCAAATTTCTATGGTAAGGAGTATATTTACTATGATCGACGGATCACCAATCTGTAGTTCAATTTTATGGTATTAATATGTGAATAAAATCAAAGTTTATAATCAGAATCGAATTATTCATCACTTTTTTAAAAAATAATTACCATATTTTCCTGTATATAACCCGCAGCGGCGTACTATCCGCGGCAGTTTTTACGGCGAATAAACTAAAATATAAACTGTCGATAATGAGTGTCACATAGATAAAAAATACACAATATAGTTAAAAATAGAAGCAAGAAATTGTCCAGAAAACAAAATTTATTATAAAACGTCTTTTTCATATGTATGATAATATTTTTTACGATTACCTCAGTTCAGTTCAGTTCAGGTTTTGTGGGATATAGAGCAACAAAGGCTATTATCCCCTTAAAAAACTAAAGGATTTATAAATTAATAGATATCAAAATATTTCATTTTCTGGATAAAAAATCTGAATGATAATCTATTTGACAAAGCTTTCTCCAATAGTTCTTTGAAAGTAATGTTATAGTATGGATCACAATTTTGTGAGAAAATGCTTTAGTTGATTTCGAGTATGAATATATCTATTGCAGTTTAACAAGATGTGGTCCAAATCATTTAAGCAATTACAAAACCTACAGTTTGCGTTGTCTGATAAATTAAATTTTTGTAGAAGTCCAGGAGTGATGATCATTGTGCTGAAGATTCGAGTACATAGGATTTCTTCTCTTCTATTACTTGCCCACTTAGAGATCGAGACTATGTTTGGAATATTGCCCAAATTTTCAAAATATTTGCTTGAACAGAAGTTAAAATTTGCTTTTTTAAAACTCTCTTGGTATATTTTCTTACTGATGTCTTCTGAGGCGATCCAGTAGATATAAACATTAGACTCTGTGACAGATTTTGCAAGATTATCCGCCTGTTCATTCCACAATATATTTGAGTGTCCCGGAGTCCAAAGTAGAATTAACTGATAATTATAATACGATAGAATGAAAATTTTGCTAGCTAATTTATGGATGACACTATGAGATTTGATCGAATAATTTTGAAGAGCAGAGAGAACAGAGAGACTATCAGATAATATTAGCAGATTCTTGTTTGTAAATGATAGATCATCTAAAGCAGAGGTTCTCAAGCTTTTTTGTCTCGTAGACCCCTTGCCATGTTTTTCGGTTTGCGGTAGACCCCTGATTACGTAATATGGAATTTTTGCAAATTTATTAACTTAAATGCGTTTATGACAGCTGGTACAGACCTATTTACTTTAAATGATATAAATTTCTAACTGTATGTAGTATAGAAATTAAAACTTAAGAAACCTATGCTAATTATTTGGAAATTTAAGTGATACATAAAATAATTAATTAAAAATGTTTATAATGATATGGATGAATATTGTGTTTCAATAACAAATTTCAACATTTGTTATCAATCTTGTCAGGTTTAACCTTAAATTTCCTCGGTTAGTAGTGTTCAGCTGACAACAGTGCTGAAACTTCTCACTAGGAAAAGCAATTAAAAGAGCTTTCTCCAATACTCCATAATTCGAGGTAAATAACAGGTGTGTGTGTGTGTGTCTCTTTAAAGCCAAAATTGCTGACATCCGTTTCTAAACTTTACTCCGTTACTTCCTATTCCGATCAGTTCCTCTTGTAATATGGCATTTTTTTTTTCAATGTGATCATAGAAATTCATTGCCTTCTGTGGTAATTACCATGTAAATGCATTCTCAAACTTAGTTTTAAAATCTGAATAAAGAGGGACTAGGAAAAAATTCGTTACATCCAATATTATACTCCTTTAGCTTAATTCTGGCAATAAATGCTAAAAGGAGGGTCCTTGTTTTAATAAAATTTATTCTGTCACATAATTGCAAAAATTAGCCTCATTAAATATAGTAAATAAATGTGTTAAAAGATAAAATCTGGTTTCTATTTGATTAAATTTTCTTTTAAATTTAAAATCTGTCGTAGACCCCCACTTACTCCTCATGGACCCCCAAGTTATTTTTTTGCTGTCGTGGACGCCTTGCAAGTCGTCATAGACCACTTTGGGAATCACTGATCTAAAGCTTGGCAGATAGCCAGAGCTTCAGCTGTGAAAATAGAATTATTGGAATTGATTCTGTAGGCAAAAGAGGAATTTTCCGTAATACCTGAAATTGATGTAATTTGTTCAGTTTTGAAAGCATCAGTAGCTATTATATAGAAGTCTTGGAAATCGCGATCTATTGTTTCATCAAATAAGCCCCTTATAATCTGTATTGGTAAATTTTTATCCTGAAATTTGAATTCATCGACATATATTTTGCATGGGAAAATTGAAAAAGATGTTATTCTGGGAATTGGAATAATTTGATCACTAATAGCATTCAAAGGATTTAGTATATTTATAATATTATTTTTATCTTCTTCCATAATATTTAAATTTAGAGACTCGGGGTTATTGCTAAATAATCGGTGAAAAAGTTTGATTAGAAATTTGAGAAAGGAAATATTTATTTGCCAGTCTTCGAATTTTGTCTGATAAAATTTTCTGTCCAGCCAATTATAAAAGTACAATGTTTGGAGTCCATTGTGGAAGTCCTAATGCAACTCGGAGGGCTTTGGTTTGAATGTCATTAAAAGGTTTCAGTTGGTTGTCAGACCATTTATTTATTATATGGCTGAAGTAGTAGAAAACACTGCATATACTATTATTTACTATTTTGATCAGATCCGTAGCTCTTAGTCCATGATGCTTGTAGGCCACAGCCTAAAGGCTATTAATTTTTTTTTCAATGCTTTGCTATTTAATTGATTTCTTAATGAAACATTCTGGCTCCATTTGGAAAAGTGAACTCCTAAATATTTGAGAGAGGATTGCCAAGGTAGTGCCCCTTCCAATAAAATATTAGGAAACGTATTAATTTTTTTATTGGATAACTCAGCTATTGTACTTTTATCTGGACTAAGAGATAGCTTCCAATATTTGCACCATTGAGAAATTCTTTCCAGCGTATTTTGCAAATTTTTGTGAATGTAATCTAGAGAATGATGTGAGCAGTAAATGAAAACATCATCAGCATATATGAAACATTCGGTGTCATGTTCCAAGGTTTCAAAAAAATCATGCATGTATATACACTGGTGTGCAAAACTTAAGCAACAATGTAAAAATTTAGCAGATAGCCATGAAATTGCAGAAAAGGAGGTCTGGAGATCAGTAGAGGGAACACGTAAGTCAGTAGAAACGTCATGCGTATGCAAATATCAGGAACAAAACGTCAGAAGCGATGTGAGCGTACGCAAAACGCGTGATGTCGGCGCGCGCTGCTCAACAGTAGAATGAAATGAAGGACGGAGACGCAATTCACCATATTCTCTGCAAGTGCCAGTGAGTCAGTTCGTGAAATATGGCTAGAAGAAATCATCTGGATGACTTCACACGTGGAAGAATGATCGGAAAGCTGGAGGAGGGGCGTACTGTCACCAGTGTAGCTGCAGAGTTCGGAATCAACAAAAGTGTCGTTTCGCGCGCTTGGAAAGCGTTCCAAACCACAGGTACAGCTGTTAGAAAGGTTGGTGTGGCCGCCCGAGGACGACAACTGCAGGGGATGACCGATATATCATCCTGCAGGCGAAAAAAGTTCGACAGCA
>BMAV01025412.1:370124-403404 GCA_019973955.1 Trichonephila inaurata madagascariensis
TAAAACATAAACGGCATTTCTTTCAAAACTTTATTGTTAGCTTTTGTAATGGAGAATGTTTTTTCTCAGATAATCCACACAACGAAATTTGAAACTTTTTTAACACATTATCTACGGATTATATACAGGAAAATACGGTAAAACAGAAGAAAACTAGCTCAATCATTTGACATTTTCTTAGTACAGCATTTCAACAACTCAGCTAATAATGCGGTAAAAGTAGCTATGAAGTTACAGACAGGAAGACTCATAAGCAAAAGTGAAAGGATTGGCTAGGGATTATCAGCAGAAAACATAGGGAGAAAAGTTCTTCCCACTGCATATCAGCAAGCAGATAAAGACCTTCAGTGGGGAAAAACATCAGCTGTTTGTTAATAATAATAGCAGAATTTGGAAAATTTCCCCTCTTGATGCCAGAGTCCTCCAGCGAGTTTTCCTTTCTCTATTGACTTACGGGACGCTAAGCCGGCCATTGTTTAAAAAGTCAGAAACTTGAGGTTTCACGAATGACTTTAACAAAGAAGGAAAATATTTATTAAACAGTACTAAATTATTAAACTAATAATTCAGAATGTCTGAAGTACTAGTTTTGCCGTTTTTCAATCGATATTCCGTTGGAACTGTCTCGCAAAGCCCTTCAGGTATTATCGCATATGGTTCTCGAGGTGATATTTGCGTTATTGATGTTCTTGGTAATCGTGCGTTAATTTTGGATTCAAAATCTATCCAACTTGCACATAGAGGGCGAATAACTGGTGTATCTTTTTGCAAAAAGAGCGATGTGGAATTACTCGCTACCGTCGGAGATGAGGGTGTAATAAAAGTCTGGGATTTGGAGACCAAAACGTGTGTTAAAGAAACCAAATCCTGTGGCGTAAGTATTTTTAAGAATGTTCTTGTATACATTTTAAATTCTTTCCTCGTGATTAATATTTTGAAATTAACCCTTAATATGAGATATATTTTAAACTATTCAAATGCATAACAAGTTGACAAGACAAACCGCTTCAAATCTAATGGGAGCGAGCTGGAATAAACTTTTACAATCAACAAAATATTTTTAGTGAAACTAAATAGCATGGGTTCTTGCATTTTCAATAAAAAGAGAAAAAGATCGATTCCTTATAAACTTGATTAAAGTGGCTATGATAAAATTAAAATACCTTTTGTATTTATATGAATTCATCTGAATTACAAACACTAAGTATTTATAGGCATTAAAAATACAGTGCTCTGTTACCTAATTTACTTTCACTTCCCAGAATTTTGAAACATTAAATTTTGGCAATGGACTTCTCTAACTAGTAAGTTACTTTCATGAAGCATCTTAAGATTGCAAAAGCCTAAATGGCATTTACATATACCTTAAAACAGTTTCACTTCTAGAGAGAAAAAAAAAACAAATGATTAAATGCAAGAAACAAGGTTCTTTGGTTGCAGCATATGATTACCAGTAGTGATATAAACTATAAATTTTATCGCATTTGGATCATTATTTTGATCCTGGAAAATGTCTAATTTATAGTGGCTTTTTTGAAACTCCAAATTTGATTGTGGATTCCAATGGATGAATATAACAAATGTGGGATACCTTTTGAATATTTAGTTATATTTATAGATGTCAATTCTGCAGTAATTCAAGGAGAAAGTACTTTGTTACCTATTTTAATAAGAATATAATGAATATTGGATGCTTATTTTATGTAATAAATTATACTTCAAGAAAAGGTGCTGCTTCTTTATCTCTAAAAGTTGATGAGATGTTCATAGATATATTGTACTATTTATAAATCTTTCAAAATTTGCTCAATGAAGAAGTCTGAAAAATTTGGAGACATTCATATACTCCATGGTTATCGCAGGATTGTTATCTTAATGTCAACTTCAGCCTTCATCAATAATTTCTGTATATAATTTTTTTTAATAATTATAATCTGAAAGCTGAGAGTAATAATATCTGTATTTTTTATAAAAGCAGCTATACTGCAAAGTCATTACTTCTTTATATGTTACTATATAGGTATGTATGTGGTTAAAAGTGTTGAACAGGGGGCCCCTTCGCAATATTAATTTTTTGCAAGCAATGTAATTTAACAATACATGTTTTCGGCAACTGGAGAGAAGTTTGAGAAGTTACATATTGTAATTTTTTAATAAAAATAAAGAAATATTAATGCAAAATAAGAAAATCTTTATAAAGCTATCAGTAATGCATAAAAATAAAAATTGTATTTTTTTTTAACTTAAAGGAAGTTATAAATTAGAATATTAAAGAAAAAGGCTCACCTGTGCGCTCTGAAAAGTTCTTCTAAAGCAGGGTAAATTTCTTTCACACATATTTCCATACATACCTATCTGTAAAAACTCAGTCAATCTGTGATTATTTTCTTTCAAACATTAAGTTTGAAAGAAATGAAGTCATGGTTTGACTTTTGCACCCACATATTCTTCAACATCAGAATCTCAAGCATACTCAGCTTACTTTCTTCGAAACAGCTATTCTTCCTTATAGATCTTTTTATATGATGCACATTTGCTTCTCTCTTTTGGCATTCCAAATATATCCATCTCTTGAGTCCTTTTTAATCAAACACATAGCTTTCTTGCAAACTGAACATTCAGCATTTGCAGCAATTAATCCTTTTTCCATGTGCCACTGTATTACAGACAATTTCCCTTATGTGACCTTATCTGCATACAACCTCATATCAAAAATCAAGGGTTACCAAATTATACAGTCTGCCAGAATGAATTCACTGTCTCACCATGATATCTAGATAAAAATTGCCATATCCAAAAAAAAAAAAAAAAAACACCAAAACCAAAGGACCCCCTGTTCTACACTTTAGCCCTCTTATTATCAAAATATCTATACTGTGAAATTTTCATTGCATTATTTTAAAAATATTTGTATATATCATGCTTCATTTTATAAAAATTAATAATACTTACATGTTAGCGTCATCCCAGCCAAAATTGGGCCACAAGAATTGTTTTTTTTTTCTAAATAAAACATGTATGGATCTTTGTTGTTTTTATATTAAGGCATGATTATCATGGGGCAAATTTTGCTGCATTGATGCTAATATGTAAGTACCAAATTAATATATTGTTTATTTTATGAAATTGCATGAAATGTCAATATTGCGTTTCTTTGTGCTTTGCTATTTTCAAAAGTTGGCAGCTTTCATGTTTTATACAAGTCATATGCACTTGACAAGCAGCTTAATCTTCAGTTTTTCTTCTTTCTTTTTTAAAATTCAAATATCTGATTAATTAAAAATTTGATAACTTTCCTGTAGATATTATTCTTCTTTAAACTATTTTACATACTTATCAGTTAAAAGGATCATGGGTGGGCAATTATTTTCTGAACTGTTGCAACACGAACATTGGTAATATGGTTGATTCCCCAAAATTCAGCACTCGATAATCTGAAGGTTCAGTTAACTCAACCATACACTAGTAGGTCGAAAAAACTCTGATGAGTTCCTGGATGTGCAGAAGCTGATGAAATTGACATCGGACATTGTTTCCAGAACAATACCTAGCAAATCATGATGTCCAATGCAAAAATTATTGCTGCTGTCACAGTTAATGAAAAAATGATGGAAAATGTTGTGGACACCATACAATCTCCACAAATATCTCATTGCGAGAAACTAAAGACTGTCAAAACCGCTCTTCAGTATTTTGAACAAGGTGCGTTGGTAATGGACTTATTGTTCCTTCGTTGTCTTCGTGATAAAGCAGCAAAACGCAGTGCATATTATGGCAGAAAACAAAACATTACGTATTTCTTTTTAAAAAATGTAGCCAGTTTTTGCAAATTCAGCTACTTAGTTTTCATTATTGACAGCTTTATGCCTTAAAGTATTTTTCTAAGGTGTTTTTGATCAGGTAAATTACTGTATACTATGTATTCATTAATTTTCATTTTCATATAGTAAATGCTCAATCCTAGGAGCTTAGCTACCACTGTATCAGCCATATCAATGTTACGGAGCCCCAACACGTGTAACTACAGTCACACTAATAGGGATCCCATATCTAAAAACGGAACCCTGAAGGATTTTTGATACATGGCTCCCTCAGAGCTAGCTATGCCAGTGCTCAATGCCTTAATAATGTATGTGCTTTTCCTTTGTTTAAGGGTATTTGGGCAGTTTGTTTTCTGCTGTATTTTCAAGCATACATTACATACAAATGCAGTCCAATGTTTTCTGAAGAAACATTTGTATTCTTATACTTATTCTTGATGACCCAGCATTTTTACAAACTTGGGCACCCTTTGGTCCACATTAGATTGAGTTTTAGATCCTGAGAACAAATAAATTCATTACAGGAAGTCTTACAATATAATGACAGCCAAGAATGTTGGACCTTTAGGGCCATTTTTTACCTTATTACCATTTGCATAGCATAAATTGCCAAAAAAAAAAAAGCAATAATATTTGCATCTTTATTCATTGGCAAAATCCATGTTTTCTTCATTATAGACAAATGGGTGAAGATTTTAGTTAACAGCATAACAGAAGAAAAAAATAAGCACTAAATGTAAACTTAACTGCTAATAACAGAGAGAGATTGACAATATTTGAAAATAGTGTCTCCTATTTATATAATCAGCAACCATTATAAACCAGAATTTGACATGTTTTCCACCTATTTCCAAATTTGATATCTATAATTAATAATTACTTTTTTTTTAAAAAAAGAACTATATTTTGTCTTTTTAAAAATATAACCTTTTTTTTAACTTTGTCTGACACTGTGCAAAACTATAGGAAGTTATTATATTTCTTATTCTTTGGTCTTGAGTGGCATTAGAATTTTTGTTGTGTAGGCTGGTGCACTTTTAATGTATTGAGGGTCAAAATCCTCATATTTGGCATAGTGTAAAAAGTGAGTGGGGCTCAACTTGGGTGTCATACTTGTCAATTGACTACTTCAATATTGTGAGGTCCACACACATTGCCAATAATCTTAGTGTTTCTTTTGAGTGCAACAATAAATAATCAAGTTTATTCTTAAGATGCATTCTAATTTTTTAGACATGTAATTTACATTGTTCCTGGGCCACTTAGAGGAAGAATATTAGATATATTTTTATTCTTTCTTTAAATAACTAAATGATGCAGGTGTTCCAAGTTATGAATCTTTCTCTCTACCATGTAATGCATTATAATACTTCATTTTCAATTGTCACATCTGCAAAATTCACTGAAGGTAAAAAAGCTGTTGGGACTTGTAAAAAATAATTTGAAAATTTGATATAGTTTTTGTAAGTTTTTATTTTATTTTATATGCATGTCATGATTAAAAGTTCATTCAGTGGTAAAAAATGTTAGTATAAAATGGTTAGAATCTGAATCTTCAATCCATTAAAAATTAGAATTTGCTTTTAAAATTTAGGGGGTGGGTAGGGATATTGCTTCATAAATAGGTTAAGAAGCTTTCCAACCTATCTCCATTTGAAAACCCTGCTTTATGTTTAGATTGCTCTTTTTGATAATCAGTTATAACAGATTTATATCTAATGATATAGCTATAAAATTTAGACATAAAAGTGGGCTTGAGTAAGCTGTGTAATGAATATTTTGGTTGTATCTAAAGCATGGTGCATTGATACTTTTCTGTTAATAAGCTTATAAATTTGAACTTTTTTGTGTGTCAGTTTGGTGACTTAGAGCTAGTGTGTCTGCTTTCTAAGGCCATGGTCATGGGTTGGATCCTGGTTGGAGTCGACAGATTTTCTGGATGGGAAAATTATAGGCTCGCATGTTATAATTATGGGGCATGTAAAAAATCCCTTGAGTATCAATTTGGTTCTGGTACTCTTGGCAAAATCAAATCACAGCAATATTTAGCACCAGATGAGAGCTTGAATTAAGTTAATTCAAGCATCTAAATTTGGTAGCAAGAGTCGCCACTAGATGGTGCCACCATGAAATGGCTCTCTCATTTGGGACTTCCTGTGTCTGCAAAGACTTGGTTGCCATTGGGGGGAAAAAAACTTTCCTTTTCATTTGTTCTGGCATAGTATTTCAAAATTTGTTTTGCGTTTTGCTTTGAGAAATATTTTTGTCAATTCCTGGCTAAACTAGGAAAGTTGCCAGAAAACTTGAAGAAAAATACAACTGAAAGTTTTTAGAAGAAATAAAATCCAAAATTGAGCCAGAGTCTTTAAAATTGTATGATCCATTAATTTAGTAATTAAGAATGCATGGTAAGGCTTTAATAGAAAAATATCAAAATTTTTATTTACATTTACAAATGAACTAATCTTAGTTTAAGTTGTTGGAATTATATTTTTTGTTTATATTTATGCAGGTAATTGTAAGTTTTAATTTTAGTTTTCTGGATACATATAAGGATAAATTAAGAGGTAGTTCAGCTCAATGTTATAGATTTAATAGTACTTACATATTAACTTCACCACAGCCAAATTGGCACCACGCAAATTGTGCCATTTTCCACCAAAATCTGACTGATTATTTTTTCATATGAAACACTTAAGAATTTTTGTTGTTTTGATACCAAGGTGTGATTTCTGATTTCTGTGGCACCAATTTCGCTGCGGTGACACAAATACATAAATACTGATTTAACCTTACTTTGAAAAATATATATCATGTAATGATATTATTTTCTTGCTAATGCATGGAATTTTCTTATAGGGTGTTGCAGAATGGGCTCATAATAGCAATGATGTTTTGTTTTTTGTATCTGATTCAAAACATTTGGCTAAATGGTTTTTAAGCACAGATACAGTTAGAAAAATTAAAACAGAGTCCGAAATGCCCATTACTATCTTGGCTTCAAATGAAACATATCTTGCTGCTGGGTATGTTTTTCTTTTGTTATGATTTATTAATGAAATATTTTATATGTAATGTTTATTTTAAAATTATTTGAAATTTTTTTAACAGACATCACAATGGAACTATAACCATATTTGATGTTATTCAAGAAAATATTCTTCAAAAACTAAAAGCTCATTCACAGGAGATATTAAGCCTTTCATGGAATCCAACTTCACCAGAACTGGTTAGTCACATGTCGCTTATTAAGTAATATTTTAATGTTTTCAAAATTTAAATTCTTTTTTCACAAAATAATAATTTTTTTAAAAAAATTTTTATTTGATTTAATTTTTTTAAATTTTGCAGCTGTAGTATTCAAATAAGGAAGAAATGTTTGCATTATCAAAAATTTTAATGCAATTTTTTAATTGATCTCATTGGAAGTAAATGTAGTTGATATTATATTAACACAATTTTTTATGTGTGATAATTTTAATAATATAAAGTGTGAGTATGCAATATTAGTAAGTAAAATTCCCTTTTTTTCATAAATCAGAAAACCAGTTATTAGTGACAAAAACAGAACTGTAAAAATAAGACTTAAGTAAAAATTTATTTATAAAAAAATATATTTATATAAAAATAAATTAGGCCAAAAACCTTAGATGAATGGAATAAATTCAAAGAGTTGAATGCGGAAAATGTGATAAATATGGACTCATAAAATGAGTACAAATTTGTGTGTGTACTTTCCTCTAAAGGATTATTTTTTCTAAAAATTGAATATTTATATATATTCAATTATCAATTTTTAGTATGAATGTATTTGAAAAAGGGAAGAAAGCAAATGATATAAAAAATTTTTTAAGTCAATTCCTACTTTGAATGGATGAATAGAAAGTATTTTATTAACGATTAAAAATTTGAACAAGTGTGTGTGTGTATACAAATAAATAAACATATATATATAGGGAGAGAGTGAACTAATAGTAGGAATTGAAAAAAGAGCAGGATTTGTCTGCATTGTTGTAACAACAATAGAGACAAATCTAAGTTGGTGTCCAAAATGTATTTAATTAAATTTAATTAATATTTGAAAAAACTGTATTAACATCAAGTGTCATCCACTACAATTTTAAAAAATTCATTTGAATTCGATTGGATGAATAGAAAGTATTTTGATACAACATAAATATATATATATAGAGAGAGAGTGAGCTAATAGTAGGAATTTGTGTTGATTGTATTGCTCAAATAAAATTTAAAAGTTAAAAATTAGTTTCCATTCAGTAAATACTTCTAATTAAGCTACTTTTTATTTAAATTTTGCTAGTAGGTTTAATTAATATGACAGCACTGTCATATAGCAGATACAATTGTATATCAAGAGTGTCAAAAATCTCGTTCTTGTTTTTGACTATACTAATGATGCATCACTTTCAATATTAATGTATTTAGAATGCTGAATTGTGCATTATGAGATTGTCAAACTGGAAAATGTAAAGATAAAAATAAATTTTGATTAAGCAACTGTTTTCATTGAATCAGACTCTTAACAGGATTACTAATACATGTTGATTGCAATCATATAAAAATGTTACAATTAGTTTGTTTTTTATACAAAATCTTGTTGTAGTATGGGAAGCATCAAAATATATTGCTGTAGTTGGTGTTTACAAATGTGCAGCTTATTTTTTATGAAGACATAAAGGAAAAGTATGTAGAATCATGATAAATGCACTAGATTTAAATAAACATATGTATTACATCAGAAAGAAACAATTACAAGGAAGAGCTTTGCTTACAGATCTTTACATTATTATAAATAATGTAGTACTTAACTTTTAAAATTTTAGTGTCAACTGAGGATGTAATAAATTGATGATATCTAATATATATATATTAACAGATCTGTTTAATAAAAAATTATTTTTGAAATACTGAATAATTTTGATTTAGTTCTTCATTTCTTTTTCAGATGGTTTAAAATTGTTACTTCGTTATCATACATATTGTTGTCTTTATTTTTTAAAATATATAATCCATTTATGGTAAAAAATGGTGCATATTTCATAATTTTTTTTAATTCAAAAAGGCCACCTAATAAGGATTTAATCAGATTATAGAGTAAATAATATTTTAATAATATATCTTGATTATAGTTAATTAAAAACATGCCCATCAAGTTTATAAACCAATGGTGTGTATACCACATTTCTTTTCATTTCAACTTAAACTTTAATGGAGACAACAATAAATTCATTAATGTTTAAATCAGGCTAAAAGAATACTTTGTTATTGACAATTTGACTGCTAAATATGAGCAAATGGTTTGTTGTGTGTGTGTGTGTTTTATTATTTTTTTTAATGTAATTCAATGATTCCTACTGGCAATGGAAAATTTCAAAATATATTTTGTGTTATCCATGAGTGAAAATCTTTTCAAATTCAAAGATTTGCATTCAGCACTGTAAGCCATCCTTGTTGCAATATATACAGAAAATTACATACAAAGATTGACTCTGTACTATAACTAGACATGCATATGAATATCAAAAACAATTATTAATAGATTTAATAGTCTCAATTTATGACATCCTGAGAAATAAATATAATAGAAAAAGAGAACGTGTATGTACTCTCAGCTCATTTTTTGCACAATTGTGGACGTTCCTTAGAAAAGCGTGAAAAAAAATTGTGTAAAAAAGTACATGCAATGTATGATAAATTTGGGGATATATTCCACAACTTTAAAAAATCATGCAAGATGAGAAATCTAAAAGTTTTCCCAAAAAACCATGCAAAAAAAAAGAAATAATAAAATCTGTTACTTAAACATAAAACAAGTACAATCTGTTTTTATTAAAAAAATAATTCAGTTGATAAGTACATGTAACATATAAAAATTCTGACAACTATTCATCGTTACTTAATAACAAATGTACATGTTTATTATGAACTGAATAAAAAGTGCTAGATGTGTAGAAATCAGTAGATGTGTCAGATACGTCTAGCACTACTGTCGGCTTTGATTCAAATGAAAAATTTCGTCTGTTATTAACAGACTCAGTTGGGGTTTTTTTTTGTTATAAAGTCTGCTATTAATGGTTAAGTTTTTTTTTTTTTTTTTTTTTTGTGGTTTCTCTAGTTGCTTACATAATTCTTGATATCCTGCTACACAAAATTTAAGATAACATTGAAATTTTAATGCTCGTTCTATGTCAGGATCATGAGTAAGAAAATATTGTTCCATACTTGTAAATTTCAAGCACTTGCGTTAATAACTGAACTTCAACTTCTTCATTATTGACTTCTTTATTATCACAACTGTAATCAATTTCATTAAATTTACCTCATCCAAAGTGCTCAAATCCCCAAATGTTTGTGAAATTCATGTAAAATAAAAAAAAATTGTTTTATTCGTGTATTATGTTATTTCAAAATCGAGTAAAAAAAGAATTGGGTGTATATGTAATTGATCCCTGAAAAAAAAGGTAGATTTTTTTAAAATTAAAACCTTGATTATTATATGTTATTTAATTTAGAGATTTCTATTTTACACACTATCCTTCAAAAAGATAAACTTTTTTCAATGTTTTCAAGAAGAAATAGAGAGGACAATCTTTTTTTTTCTTAAGGTTTTTATCCATATCTCTATATGTCAAAGAACAGAAATCAATAAAATATGTTTCAAAGATTTTTTTATACATTCTGAAGTAAATTTATTTGTAATATTTTTACTGTGCTATTATCATGTGCATTATAAATGCGAACATGCTCACTAATCAGGATAATAACATGGTATTCCATTTGTTCTTTGAAATAATTAAGGATCACATGTTTAACATTTCAAATCATTCTAAATTAAAAATTCCATTTATTTAAATGGAAGAAAACTTTCTAATATAGTATAACCTAACTATTATGAGCATGCAATGAAAATTCCTGTATTAGCAGGTGCAATTATTTGAAAACTAGTACACTTAAATGTAAAAATCACAAACTGAATTAATAAAATTTCAGAAATCTGAAATTGTATTTAAAAATATAAAACATTTTTTTTAATGAGATGTTTTATTTTTCTGTGTGCTGATTTAATGAAAAAATATGAAATTTAAATTCTACCCTGTTATTTGATGTTTTATATTTTTATTTATTTTTAAGAAACTTGCATATATTATAATTCGTGTTTTGTTATATCAAGGCAACTTTGATATTTTCTTTCCTCCCATATTTTAGCTACTTACTGCAAGTTATGATCTTACTTTACGTTTATGGAAGATTGGAGAAGATAAACCAGTGAATTCATATTATGTTCCCGTAGGACGAGTGAGATATGAGGATAAAAAAAAAGTAAACATAGTAGGGACTTGGCATCCAAGAAATCATGATATGGCCATCTGCTCAAACTTCCGGTGAAATATTTTTGAGCATATTTTATTTTAATCCATGCGTGTTTTTCATTAAGAATTATTCAATAAAAATAAAAATTGTGTTGTAAAAAATATGCCATTAATCATTGAAATTTTTGAAGAATAAATATTTTTTCTATGTGAATGAGAGGAAACTAAAGTGAAATATTGCTATTTTTTAAAAAAATGTTTTAGTTAAAATGAGTGCACACATGGTGTGTACATAATGTATGCTTATAGAACTGAGAAACTATTAAGATTTCTCTTTCTTCCAAATTGATTGACAGTGTGAGCTGCCCGTGTTACTACGTTTTGAGCAGCAACAGTGTTTTACAACATTCATGAATCTTGTAATTTATGCAATTTGAATTTTCTAAATTATACTGTGTCCCATCCTGTGATTGAAACATTTAAAATTGCATTGTGAAAAATTAACATTTTTTTTTTCTTTTCTGTAGAGCAACCATATAACTTATTTATTTATTTTTTTTTGAGATAAAAAGTTTTTTAAATTGAGAAAATAAAGTTTCTTGTGTGCAATTATTTCTTTTGGGTCAGTTTTAACATTTGACTTGAAAAACTACAGGTGAAGTTTGTTAGAAAGGTGTAGGATATCCATTTTCAAATTTTAAAAGTTTTATCTGTAGGGTATATGTATAAGTCAAACTTTTCTATATATAATTAATTCTGACAGATTAGGAAGTTTAAATTATGTATTGTGTGTGAAATATTTTTCTTTTTCTTAAAGATATTTTATTATGATATCCTATAGTTTTACTGTAGAAAAATGCTGATTATATTTTTAAATATATATATAAAACATTTATGTGACATTAATTTTTTTTAGGGGTGAATGGGGTGAGGTATGCTTGTCTAAAGGTGAAACTCCAAAATTTTCGACCTTATCTTATGATCTGAACTCCAAAGGTTTTATTCTTTGTTTTTCCTTTCCTAAAAAGACAGCTCAAGGAATACAGAATTTGTTGATAATCTTTGATACTTACAAGGTAAAAAAATACTTGAATATTTTTATTTGTTTGTAAATATAAAAAATTTTATCAAGTAAGGTTATTTTTTAATGTTTTAATTTTAGCTTACAGTGTGGAATGTTTGCGAAAAGAAATTGGAATTGCAGGTACCTATGCTGATGGGTTTTATCTATGGACTCTCTTTTTCTTCTATTAACCCAAGTAAGTATTTATATTTTCTTCCTATGCACTATTATGAAGCATATTATTAAAATTAATTCTCTAAGCAGTACACAACTTTTTTTAAGTAGTTTCGGTATTTTATTACCATAAAATACGGCGTATAATGCGCAATTTTAACACAAAAAATAAGAGCAAAATTTAAGGGTGCGCGTTATACACCAAGAAAAATGAGAGCTTTAAAAATAAAATATAAAAGAGATGAGTATATAGAAAAAAAAGTATATTTTTCCCTTCGCTGAAATACTTTTTCCTTAAAAGAAATGTCATTCCGTAAGAACTTAAAGGGTTGCAATTCTAGAAATAAACTATTATTTTCAAAAGCTTGGAATAATATCTTAAATGAATGATTCCAAAACATAAGGGCATTGTGTATGTACATTTCATACTTCGTAAAATAGGGGGGTGCACGTTATACGGCGTATATACCTAAAAACTAAAAATTGCTGCCTGAAAGTATAGGTGCCTGTTATATGTTGGATTTTATGGTACTTTTATTTTGAAGCAGGAACTTTAAATTTTGTTATAAAAATACTTGATATGAAAAAAAATTGTATACAACAATAAAATTGATTAATATTCACAACTCATTTATATTTTGGAAAATAAGAACAAAAGAAAAAAAGAGAAAGGTAGTATAAAAATTATATATACAGCTTGAAATTAAAAATGTGATACTAAGAAAGTGTGGTCAAGAAATGTTTTAAATTTCAGGATAGGCACACTTTACTAAATGTGAAATGTATAGCTTTCCAGCCTATGTTGAGTAGGATATAAAGGAAATAATCTGCAGAATAGGCAATATTCATGTCATTTCTGCTAGGGAATCATTGTGGGGACACATTTTATCCCCACACATTATTTGTCTTAAGGGACATGTTTAATAGCAAAGAATGACAGACTATACCAGCCTTGGAGGCTATCGCCCAAGGGGATCAGAGGTATGCCAAGATTTATAGATTTTCTTTCATTAATTCATTACTGGTATACTCTGGCAAAGGCATTACTTTGCCAATTGTAATTAAAGTTTTCAACCTTTGTGTTAAGCAAATTAACAGATTTTTGTTTTTTCCTGCGACATTTGAAAAGCTTTTTATTAGAAGGTATGATATTTTGTCTGTGATGATACAGAGATAATATAAGTGTAAGTTGTCCGAAAAGTATGACTACACTTTCAAACATTATTTAAAAATAAAGAAGTGAAGATTTTTACTTGTGGTTTCTGACGTTCCATAAGGAAAAGATTATAGTTTATGGTAAATGAAGTGCAAACTAGATAACACAGCGTCCCCGATTTTCAATGTTCTTGTTTCAAAATGGTTGTACTGCAAGATCAAGCACAAGTTGGAGCAAGGTGTATTGAATTTAAGTCTGCAACGCATGAGCAACATAAATGGGGCGCCACTACACTGGAGTATAAAAGTGAGAAAAAATTCCCCAGGTGATGGATGGATGGAAAGAGGAAATTCAATATCATGGCCCCCACCTAGTTCTGTAGACATAACACCTGTGGACTTCTTGTTGGGATATGTAAAAACGTTGTTTACCAGTATTTTACTAGTGACATTGATGAAATGAGAAAAGTTAAATTACAGTGGTCATTCAGATTGTTTATTCTGTGATACTTCATAGAACATGGGGCTAGAAATCTCATATAGACTTGATGTTTTGCACCCAATTAATGGTGTGCACATTAAAATCATGAAAAAAAGCATTGTAAAAAATTTTAATGTTTTCTTTATGGAACAATTAAAAAAAATCGTAAGTAATTTTTTTTAAATTAATATTTGAGAGGTTTATATTGTATATTGATTTATACGTTTTGGACTCCCAGTATTTTTGCTATATAAAGCCCTTTAAGAATTAGAATCAAAAATTATCTTTGTGATATGTCACACTTTTGTCTTTCCTTTCGTTTACATAATTTAACCTAATTTTTTAACTAATGCATCACAGTTTTTAAATTCTTTTCATGGCACAATTTTATTTTTTAAGTTGTTTTATACTGGTGTCTTGAAATTTGGTTGAATGTTGGTTTAGTTTCAGAATAAGGCAGATAATTTAAAGTAAAAAATTATTTTTAATTTATATTATTCTGTGAAATTACCGATTTTAATTTTAAAATTTTTAGATTTGTTGGCTATTGGTAATGGAGACGGAACATTGAAAATTTGGAATGCCCAAGCAGAATCTGCTGAAAAAAATATGATGGGAATTTATGTACATTACAGAGCAAAGATAATGACTGTTAGTATATGTTTTATTGTATTTCAACTAATACTTTTTCATTCTTCATTTTGTGTAATTTTTTAATCTGTAAATTTTTTAAATTATTTAACTTAATATTTCATTTATATGTAACTAAATTCATATAATCTTTGATTTTTTTTTTTTTATAAATTAATGTAACAAACAAGTAGTGTGATTGTATATAAAAGAACTGTTCATTGCTTATAAGAATTTTATTTTTCTTTACAAATGTTTTTAATGAAGGATCTTAGGAACTTTTGTTTATTGAATTTTTGGATTTAAAAATAATTATATTTATAAATACTATAATTTAAAATTTCTGGAAAATTTTGTAATAAATTATTTTGTAAATTTGAAAAATTAGGTATTTGTATTAAATTTTTTAATTAAATTCTAATTATGTATTCTTTTGAAAAAGGGTTTGAATGCAGATGCTTTATTTGTAAAATTAGTCAATGATTTTCCTTCTTTTCTACTGAGCTTCTACTTTCTTATATTTATATGAATATATTATAAATTAAAATGGATTTTAAATTTAAAACACTGATGTAATTCAACCACAAATTAATATTTACCAAAGTTAATCAAATTTTTGTAGAATCTATTGGATTTTTTAAATTTATTTAATAGGCAGCTTGGCATCCGCTTTATGAAAATATAATTGCTTATGGAACTGATGAAGGAAGGGTTGCAATAATTGACCTATTTAAAAAGAAGTAAGTTCTTGTATGAATTTCATTAGTATTTATGTAAAGAGTCTTGAAAATTAAAAGAAACTGTGAGAGATGTTGTTGTTGTGGCTAATGCCATCTGTCTGACGTAGTCAGAATGAGGCCCACGAAATTCATCGTGGCAAGGAGCTAGGAGTACGCCTGTTGTTGGCCTAAGCCTTGAGCACCATACAGGTGACGGTACGAATTAGCTTGGCGAAATTCCCCGAAGAGACGATAGATGGCGACACCACCTATCTCCACCTCCACAATTTTGCCATGGGACTGGAGGGGATTAAAATATTCTTCAGTCCCCTGCACTCGTGATTCAGCCCACAAGACTTTCAGATCCACTGGTTTAACGAGCATGAACTCCGTGTGTACTCGGAGGGTATTTGGTGGCATCGAACCCAGGCTTTCCGGTCTGGAGTCCGATGCTCTAACCACTAGGCTACCCACTGCCTCAAAAGATGTAATATGTGAAAATATAATTTTTTTTTTTTTTTTAAAGAAAAAAATAATTAAATTTAATGTTTTTATTAAAATTGTAGAAAATGGGCAAAATACATATGAAAATAAAAAATACACTGAGATGTTGTATAATAATTTATTAAATATATAGGAATTAAAACAGTTAATTTTGGAAAATATCAAAATTGCATACCTGCCACTTTTTACATCGTGCAGCTTTCACTATGTTTTTATGCTTAGATTAGTCATTTTCATGCATTTTTACAAATTTTCAGTCATCTGCCAGCTATTTTCTCCCTTACAGTTCTTATTTATCATTTTATATTCAAACTCCTGATTTTTTAGATAAGTGAAACATCTTCATTTTTTTTCTCTCTCTGTAACAACCTTCTGAATTTCAACTCATTTTGTGCTTTGTACATGCTTCATATTGCTGAGTGATCTGTTTGTGTTGATTGTTTTTAGGATATGAAGCAACAAAATTGTATGCTTTCAGGCATGTTATAAAAAGGACTTTGATATAAGTATTTACTCACCCCCAAAGGGTAGAAAGTAGTGCTTCTTTTTCGGGAAATCGTAAGATTTTTGTACTTTTTCTGCGTGCAGGAATTATACTTCGTTCCCAGGAATCGCACACTGCAGTTACTGTCGATATTTCACGATTGTCTAGTAAAAATTGTTTGGTTTGACAAGTACAAATGATAGAGAGAGAGGGACAAGACTTTTCTGCAAAGAAGAGGAATCAATATCCAACTCTTTGCACTCAGAAAAAGAGAGCATGGAGATTTTGAAAGAAAAACCTCTGACCTTGGAGGAAAAATTAGAGAAAGTAATTTACTCTGAAACAAAAGTTTTATACTGTTCAACCCAAAAAAAGTACTAGTTTCAACAAAATCATGAAACAAGAGATGCATTTGTTCAACTTGACTGAAAATCAATTGCCAAACATTATAAAACTATGTGAGGCTTTAAAAACAATTCCTCCAATGTCGTTTGAAGCTGAGAGCATTTTCTGCTGCTGGATTGTTCATCACAAAGCTTAGAACTAGGCTGAGTGATAAAAGTATAAATTGCTTATGCTTTCTGAAATCCTGTTTTAAAAATGAATGATCAATTTATTATATATATATATATTAGCTCATTATATAAATAAGTATTAATTTTGGAATTTATATGTATCCTTACTTTATATAATTAATATAAATTTTATTTAAAAATAACTTGTGTTTTTAAATTTTTTGAAATTTTGATGTATTTTCGGGAATCTTGGGAACTACAATTACATGCCTAGAATTTTCCGGGACAGAAAAAACCTGGGAAATCAGAAACCCTAGTAGAAAGTATGCATTTTTCACTTTGGCTGGTAAGTTGACTGGCATGTGAAAATTCCTTTGCTTATCGCAAATGATAAATTAAGCATCAGTTGCTCAAAATTGGAGTTTTATTTCCCTCAATGAATGATTTTTTTTTATATCATTCAAAAACTGAGTAATAATTCCATTGTATTTTTTATAATTGCATCTTTACAATAAAATCATTACTTTCTTGTGTGTTCCTATATGCAGTGGTGGCCAATATTGCGGTTACTTTTTAAAATTGTTATGTTTTTTAAGCTTGTATGCTTGCAGAAAATTTTGCATCGCACAAAATGCAAAGTATTTTATATCATTTTAAAAAGCGTTTAATACTGAATTCAATACAAAAAACAAAAATCAAATATTTGCAACACAAAAAAAGTTGTGCTGTAATAACTGTCGATATACATTAGACATTGATGATAGCAATGAGAGTTAACAGAGCTTAGTGAGGTTGCCTTTATTCTTTATTACAACTTCACATTGATGTTTCATTGAGCTGAAAATAGTATTAAGCTCTTCGTTTGTTATTACATGATGCCAGGAAATTGCTACATCCTCAATTTGTTCCTTTTTATTTCATGGGTACCTGATTCAGACAAGAGTTTTCAAACAGTGCCACAAGTTTTTGATAGGATTTAGGTCAGGACTGTTTCCTGGCCAGGATAACAATGATATTTAGTCAAAAAGTAATGACATCAAATAAAATAGTAGATTAATAGTAGGATAAAATAGTAGGACACGTGTGACGAGAAAGTGGTATTTCTTATGTTAAAATTATATAACAGATGGGTAATTCAGTGACTACATCTGGAGACTGAAAGTTTTGTTTAAGATCTCAGGAGACAAATTTAAAAAATAAAAAGTAGGAAAAGGCCAAAAAAGGTACACCACATCTGTTGATGACAGAACAGAAATATTGTGTTTCAGAGATAAACGAATTTCATGGACAGCCATCAGAAGTGCTCTGAGTGATGTTGGTGTTTCTGTCATTTTAAAAACAATCAGGAGTAGATTAGCAGATGTAAGACTAAAAGGTAGAATTCCTTGAAAATAACCGTATCTCAATTCACAGCAATGCTAAAAGGGGCTACAGTGGGTAATGGAACACATTAATTGGACAAATGATTGTTGGTCACAAGTTATAGGAACGAAACTAAAATATCACTATTCTGTAGTGATAGCCTAAAACATGTAAGAAGTAAGTGAGGATAATAGCTGCATCCTGACTACATTCAGTCAAATGTGAAGTACCCACATAGTTTTATCACTTAGTTATGCATATTTGTAGATGGTATTGGTTGCCTTTATATCATCAATGGGACACTGAATGTCCTAAAATGCATTGACGCAATCTGAGTGATGTTGGTGTTTCTGTCAGTACAAAAACAAGCAGGAGTAGATTAGCAGGTGTAAGACTAAAAGGTAGAATTTCATGAAAAAAACCCTATCTCAATTTACAGCAGTGCTAAAAGGGTACAGTGGGCAATGGAAAACATTAATTGGACAAATTTTTTTAGTCACAAATTATATAGAAGGATGAAACTCAAATATTGTTATTCAGTAGTGATAGCCTAAAATATGTAAGGGGTAGAATAGCAGAAATGCTATATCCAGGCAACTGAAGTACCCACATAGTTTTATCATTTAGTCATGCATATCAGCAGATGGTATCATCGATGGGACACTGAATGTCATAAAATACATTGACACCATTCTAGAACCCAAACTTCTGCCTTCCATCAGGTATCTATTTACCAACAATACTTCATTTATTTTTCAGCAAGATTTTGCTCCTTGTCACACGGTAAAGTACTTGAAAGACTGGTACCGTTCTAAGATCATTGAGTTGTTGTCTTGGCTAGGAAACAGTCCTAACCTCAATCCTATCGACAACTTATGCCACCATTTGAAAACTCTTGTCCGAATGAGGTACCCATGAAATCAAAAGTAACTAATTAAGGATATAATTGTTTCCTGGCATCATGTAATAAAACTATTTTCAGCTCAATGAAACATCGGTGTGAAGCTGTAATGAAGATTAAAGGCAACCTCACAAAGTTCTGATAACTCACTGCTATCATCAGTATCTAATGTATATCGACAGTTATTACGGCATAACTTTTTTTGCGTTGCAAATATTTAAATTTTGTTTTTTGTATTGAATTTAAAATTAAATTCCATTTAAAATTATATAAAATACTTAGCATTTTGTGCAGTGTAACAATTTTAAAAAGTGTCCACAATTTTGGCCACCTCTGTATATGTGCCTTTAAATTTTACCTTAGTGAGTGTAAGAAGTTTTATACATCAAGTACCAATCTATACTTGTGAAATTTTTTTCCCATTACTTTAAAAATATTTGTATAACATGCTTCATTTTATTTAAAAAAAAAATGTTTATCCTGCATTTTAAGAATTTGTTTGAAATGTCGATCCCATGTTTTTTTATGCTTGGTCATTTTCAGAAGTTGGTAGGTATATAATTGGTGAAAGATTTGTTCTTTAAATTTAACTGCTGAACTTCTATTCATGCAAATATAAGCAAAAAGTGAAAAGATAAAATTCAAACATACTTTCATTCTCGATTTTATTTGAAAGCATTAGTTACATAAACATTTTGCTATGTATTTTTTCTCATAACAATGGTAACACTATCTTTTTCCTTTCTTTTGCTTTCTCCCTCCTATCAAATTTTTTTTCAATGCCATTCTTTAACAATTGCTGAAAGTATTTGAGAATAACATTGAATTTGTCTTGCATGCTTGTATATAGATAAGAATCTTTTAAACAATTGATACTCATATGTCTATATGAGCAAAAAACATATTAATTTGGAGTCCTTTCCATATAAAAGCTTTTGAATGAGATGAACTAGCTGATCATTTCATGTAAAATTAATACATGAATGGAGATAAAACAGGTGTTTCATCACTTCATTGATGTACAACAGGAAATATTTTATAATCTGATAATTAGAAATTTATACTGAAGCTTTTAGAATATGTTTCAGTCTCAGTGACAAAAGAATTTTTTTGAGTCAATTAGTAACACTTTTAAAGAATGTTTCTTGTAATGAATGTCTTAAGTTTTATAATTTTGTAGAAAAATTAAATTTGTAAATTTCATTTTGAAAATGCTACAAAATAAGAAATGAATTTAGTTATTAAGATATTTTGATTCATTGTTTCTATGAATATTTTAGAATTTTTTTTTTATTATTATATATTCTCCCTTCCATTAGATCGATATATACCTTTGAAACATATCATTCTGGTAAAGTTTATACAGTTTGTTGGGGACCATTCAAGCAAGGAAAAGGTATGATTTAATATAATTGTTATAGTATTCACAATGTTATATACACTCTATAACAAAAAAAAACGACACACCAAGTTGCCTGATTGTAATGAAATTTCATATGTAAAGACATTTGTACTGAACATGCAGATGATTAAAATTTGGTGTCCAATGAATGAATAGCGGGAACTACAGCACATCGAAACTGTGCACTCAGCGGGTGTCTATAAGAAGCGATTCTCAATCTGATGGTCAAAATTTCTGTTGCATTGCGATTTAGGATACCTTTTATTGACTTAAAAAATGACTCTCCACAGGATTCGAGCTCATTATGAGCAACTGTCAGAGTTTGAAAGAGGTTGTATCATTGGATTGAAAGTGGCAAGTTGGGCAAATTGGAGAATCGCTCGTCATATGGGTCGAAGTGGTGCGGCCATTAGAAGATGCTGGCAAGAAATGAGTGGACAATGGCAGATTTCAGTGTCATGATGGTAGCAGTTGACTTGGGGCCACAGCAGAATGGGAGGACAGATGGATTGTCAGATCAGCTGTCACAACGCTTAATTCATCGTTATAAACCATCAGACATGCAACCCACACACAAGTGTTCACCTTGACCATTCACAGATGGCTTATAGAGCAAAATTTACACTCGTACTGACTACTACGCAATCTGCCACTCACGCCTGCATAGTGTTGAGCCAGATTATAGTGCTGCTTGGCTTGATCAGGTTGGAATCATGCTGACTGGGAACGTATAGTGTTTAGCAATAAATCCCACTTCCAATTGTGTCCTGACAATCATCGAAGACCTGTCTGCAGACACCCAGGGAAGTGTACCGATCCTGCTTTCAAAATTTCACACCACACAGGTCGTCAACCAGGAGTTATGATCTGGAGTGACATTTCTTTTGACAGCCGGACCCCTTTGGTTGTCCTTAGAAGCAGCTTGTAGCACAGCAGTACGTCGATGGTGTTTTGTTACTGTTACTTTCGCAGTACCCTGGGCTTATTTTTCAGCATGATAATGCCAGACCACATATGGCATGTGTTGCTATGAAGTGTCTTACAGCTTGTCAAACACTTCCTTGACCAACCAGATCACCAGATCTTACTACAATGGAGCATGTCTGGGATATGATGGGAAGGCAACTGCATCTACCAAGGAATGCCGATGGCCTGGCCCAACAATTGGAACAAATTTGGCAAGAAATACTGCAGGAGACCATCAGGGTGCTATATCACTCTGTGCTAGGTCGTGTAACAGTTTGCATCCAGGCTAGAATAGGGTCAACACTTTATTGAACTCGTTACTATGTAACTCTGGAATATATCATTCAATTTTTCTGAAATTTTAATTATTTTCTATTCTGTACATAATTTTTCGACCTACCAATTTTTGTCTATCGGGCAACTCGTTCTTGGTTCGTCATTTTTTTTGTTATAGAGTGTATGTAAATTCAGACTTTTTATACAGTTACATATTTTCTAAATTTATCAAAAATGTCAGTTTAATAAGTTTTTGTTTTCATGTGGGATAATAAATTTTGAAGCCATGCTTAATATCTTTTTGTTTAAGGAGTGTTAGTTTTTTTGTTTAACCCCTTCGGGACGAACGCTCCAAATATGAGCCAGCATGAAACACCGTCAGAGGCCGAATGACTCACGGGTGAGCCAGGCACTTGGAACGTTTTGTAAGCTCAGTTTTTTGGCAATAGATGGCATTCTATGTCTGTAAGACTTGAGATACATGGAGATCTGACCTTCTACTCGAAATGAGAGAAATATTACTCACATACATGTGGTTTTTGTTTTGTAAACATAAGGGGAAAGGAATGTTTTCGAATTGAGTGCTTTATGACTGCTCTTGAAATGAACATGTGGTTTTTGTTTATAGTGAAGCTGAGAGATTTATTTTCACTAAAACATTTGATTTGGGTTTGCAGTCTAATTTTTAATGGATAATTAGTTCTGGTTGACAAAGTTTGTCTTTTTTGTTTCTTTTTTACAAGGTCAACTTTTACAAATTGTTTAAAAACTTGTACTTAAACAGAAAGTGGCTGAAGTAAATAAAGTATATTAATACGAAACATATAATATACAGAACAATATTGAACAACGCGTTTATATTTTGGTATTTTTATGGATTTAGGCATAACTACACAAAACCCTCCGGCCTGTGAATGACACTCGCAATGGAAGGCTCTGGCGGTACCCACGCATTTCCGTCCTGTGTCCCGAAAGAGTTAATATCTTTTTTAAAAAAAATGAGTGCTCAATAGTGTTTTCATTTTTCTATATTTTTTGTTACATGTGTCTACTCTTATCAAATTAGTATGCGTTTGCTATTAAGGCATAATGAAATGTTTTAGCTAAATTATTCTGAAATATCTATTCCTTTTTTAACTAATAAACAGATATCAAGTTTATTAAATTTGTTTATATATGCTTTAAAACTTCATTCTTTTTGTATTAACAATATGGGTAAAAAGATGCTTGCATTCCTTTTCAATTTACCTTTGTAAAAAGCAAGCAGTGTTTCTTATGGATTATACTTTTGCTCTTCCTCTTAACTCAGTTTTTATTTCTTCGAAACTTCAAGGGTAATGATAATTGTTATTGCCGTTCAACTGCAAATTTTTATCCTGATTTCTTTGAATATTTCATAGAAAAATTAAAGTTGCTATTGTTATATGTATATTGTAGTTTTGTGTAAGAATTATAATAGTGGATCACATGGATCTAAATGTATTGGGTATCTTCCTCGTCATTTGAGTGTGGCATCAAAGCATTGAGATTGCTGCTGGTAGTTATATGTCAAGTAGTTTTCGACTGGTGTTAATTCAAATCAATCTATGATCTAATATCAACTTAACAGTAACAAAACTCGAAGCAACACTTATCTTCTGCCTAAAGAAAATGATTGATGTTCTTATTGCCAAAAAATTTATTTTTCAAATGTAGCATTCCATTGTAATTAATTCTATACTTGCTTCGCATATGAGTTGATATGTATCCCAAATTATCTTTTTGCAATCATCTTCAACCTTGATTTGTTTACTAGATGTCTCTGTAAAACATTGAAGCAAATTTCTGACTTGCCCACATGAAAATAAGCCTATGCAGTTAACTTGTAAAAGTCACATATATTATGAATTGTCGTGAATATGTGTTTACCTTTCTTTAAATTTAGTAACAGTAAAATTTCCTATTTCAATTTTCATTTCAAATTTTATGTTGCATTATAATTTTAATTTCTATTCTATTTGCTTTCTAGGTCCAAAAGAGAATGAATATTTTGTTTATTCTTGTGGTAGTGGTACTATATTTATAAATAGATTACATTATTCAAAAGAACCAGCATATGATTTTGATGATTTTGCAAATCTACCATCTCATTTGGAGAGTAACAAAAAAACTTATTCAGAAATAAATTGGAAACCTGACTTTTCTTATGTGCTTATTGGCTCATACAAAGGGTAAGATATACTATGTGTATGTACACTGCTGGCCACCTAAATGCAACACCAAAAGAGACAAGAGATAGCACAACAAAATTTATTTTGTAGATAACATGTTGACCAAGTATCAAATGATTAAATTTATAGACTTCTGTGAAGTATGGTTCCTGCCAAAATCAGTAGGAAGAGTAGCCGCCATTATTGAAGACCACCGCTGCCACACGCCTCGGCATTGAATCAAAGAGAATTTGGATGTGTTCTTGGGGTACAGCTGACCAAGCAGCTTCCACACGTTGCCAAAGTTGATCTGGTGTGGCAGCTGGGGGTGTAATCTGGGCCAATCGTTGAGCAACCATGGACCACATGCTTTCTGTCAGTGAAAGATCCGGAGAGCGAGCCGGCCAGGGAAGCAATTCAATCTGGTGATTGATGAAGAATCTTTGGACAATGCGTGCCACGTGTGGTCGCGCATTATCCTGTTGAAATATGGCTGTGGCGAAGCCCTGAATGTAAGGCAGGACAACTGGCTCCAACACCTCGGAGATGTAGCGCTGGCTGTTTAAAGTACCGGCAATGCGTACAAGGGGAGTGCGAGAGTGATATCCAATACCGCCCCATACCATAATACCCGGTGCAGGACCAGTGTGGCAGTGCATAATGCAGCTGTTCAGCATCCTCTCTCCACAGTGTCTCTTAGACTCAAATTCGACCATTGTGGTGTTGCAGACAGATGCATGACTCGTCAATAAAGACAACTTCATTCCATTCTGCCGCCCACATCCTTCTTTCATCCCACCATTGTCGGCGGAGATGTTTGTGGTTCTACGTCATGGGTAGACCAAGCAATGGACATCTTGCGGACAGACCACTCTGCTGTAAACGGCGTCGAATGGTACGCGCAGACACTGAATGATTCGTTACAGACTCAGTGTGCTGTGCTATGGTTCGTGATGTGACTGAGCGATTCGTCACTGCCATGTGCACAATTTGCATGCCCTCACGTGAAGTGGTGCACTGAGATGGATGCGATCGACCACGTCGGTCCGTCGTACCCTCCTGCATCCAACGGTCACATATCCGCATTACAGTTGTTTGGTTTCGTCCAACACGACTACCAATTTCCCTGAAAGATAATCCACAATCTCGGTAGGCCACTATCCTTCCTCTGTCAAACTCGGATACTTGATCAAAAGCTGATCACTGTTTTCTACGAGACATAACTGATCGTTTTTTGAAAAAACCACAAGAAAAACACAATTGCTGAACTTGAAATCGTGGAGATCTCCAAGCCTTAAATAGCGCTTTGAGGTGGCGCCACAGGCGCGCGTGATGTGTGTCTGTGCTGAGATTCTAATCATTTGCATATCTCACCACCGCTAATGTATGTTGTAAATTTCATGTTATTTGCATGCTTCCTTCATGGTGTTGCATTTACGGTGGCCAGCAGTGTATATAGATTTGTATATTACTGTACTATATCTGTAGTAGATCATTTTATTATTGATTTTCTTTGCATTAAAAAGGAAATACCATATTTATTTGAATCTCAAGCCGCCATCGATTCTAAGCCACACCCCAAATTCTCTATATTTTTGTAAAAAAAAAAGAATGGTTTATTGATATCCATATTTATGAAATTAAATCAATTTTAAATGAGAACTGATAAGAAATAAATAACTAATTATTTTACCAGTATTGTGAACTTTTTAATGCATACATAAATCTGTACTTGCTCCAATTGCCCCATCCTACAATTTTTTTTTCCCCTTTGAATCTAAGCTGCACTTGATTTTCAGTAGCATTTTAATGTTGGAAAAAGTGTGGCTTAGATTTGAATAAATATGGTAGTATTAAAACCAGTCAAGTATGCTGCAATTTAAATTGTTCAGCGATTGTTTCATGTCAAACGATTTTACTACAAATTACTAAACACTACATTATATATTATTTTAGTTTTAGCAAATCAGACTTGAAAAATATTAAATAGTTTGGGATATTGGCTATTTTTTAATTAAGTTTTAAGTTTAAGCTCATTTTTGTTGAAATATTTGTGTTTGAACTTAAAAATTCTTAAGCTTTCATATAAAGAGTAAATTATAAGCTACTCTGTTTGGAAAAGGCATATTAAGAGTCAGTGTGATTAGTTAACTGCTTTACTTTTTGTGCATTTGTTACTGATAGTGCTTAATATTGTTCATTACTTTTTTAGTCATTTCTCAATCAAATTTTGATAATCCTTCAAATTTAAAATTGAGACCCTTTCGAATATTATGTCTTATTAAATTGTAATTTTCTGTTACTGAATTTATGTTTTTTAATGTGTAGTATTTTATTTTAAAGCAGATTAATTAAATAACAGTTAGTAAAAAATAAAATCGTAACAATTACGGTGGTTTCCTAACCATCATGACTATTGAGTCTAAAATTGTTCACACTCATTTTTTTTGCACGTCTGATTTTTTTGGCTAGCTTTTTGTAAGATGCATTTGGAGAAAGGTATGAATAATCTCATTTGCAATAAAATCAGTAGCATTAGTATATTGCTCATTTTGAGGAATCAAAAAAATATACCTTTTTCTGTATGTATATCTGATTCCAGTAATAATTCTATAAATTTACTTTTTGTTTAAAATTTTAAGATAGCATGTCATTTAATTATGTATTCTGGTGTGAAAAACTTGACAAGAAAATTCCCGTATTTAAAAGTAAAAAGTTAAATATATATTAGTGTATTACATAATTTCAGTATTTGATCAAAATTCTTGCTTTGTTTTTCTTTTCAGTTTTATAGACTTGTACAATGATGAGTTAGTTTTCCTGAATCGCTACAATGTAGAAATGAAAAGCATTGAATGCTTAACTTGGCATCCAGAAAGAACTTATGAATCACCTGATAGATCCCCTCTAGAATTTTGGTTTGCAGCTTGTGGAAATGATGCTGATATATATTTATTTAATTCCACAAAGACATGTAATTTTTCTTTCATATTTTCATTTTTTATGGATTGTGTATTTAACCTTAAATAAAAAATAGTGCATCATATTTGTAACCTCTTGTCTTTTATAGACTAAGTTTCCCCTACGTAATAGTATTAATAGCATCTGGTTAATTTTTGTCATACTTTTTTTCCCCTTCATGTTGTGAAACATCTGTAATTTTAATGCTAGTAAATTTTTATAAGAGTGATATATTTAGGGAAACAGTTTTTGTGATGCTTTCAGTTTTGATATTTTAAAAAAATAAGTTCTGGTTCATGAAAAAAAAAAACTTGGGTTGCCTGAGAGAAAGTGAGAATTTTTAAAGACATTAGATTTCTTTCTCTCTTGATGAGTGGTTTTCAAACTTTGTTGACTCATAAAACTCTTAGAACTATAAGATGTTTCTGGGGAACCCCATCCCACGCAGAATATATCTTAAAATTATATTTGAAATAGATTAACATGTAATATAACCACTGTAAGAGGATAATTTAAGAGAAATACTATACTTTTTATAAAAAATTTTAACACAATATTTATGTAATTCACATTCATTAATGTCATTAAATCATGCTCCTATTGCCATCTACCTTTGTATTATTTTTAGTAATTTGGTTATGTGTTTGCCTTTTTTTACACATGCTGTCAAAGTCTTAAGTCTAATGAAGTCATCTGTGGTTGCATTTAATATTCTGCATTAATTTGTTTCTACATTTTGTTTTTGTTGCCACGTAAGTTGAGAAATTTCGGTTTATTTTGCAAGTTGGCAGCCTAAAATTAGGAGCTGTTCCTGCTTAAATTTAGGTTTTAACATTGAATCTGTTGATACATCGATAAGTGTTGTTACTTCTTCATTGGATAATCTTCCATTTTATTCATTCATGCTTCGTTTTCACTTCTGGTAAATATTTTTCAGATGTATTTTTAAAAATGTTCTTGTTGGCAGGTTTATTATTACAAATGGGAAAATGAGCTTTATTGTATAATTTTTAACGTGCTTATCTAAATTCAATTCATTTTCATTCCAGTTAGTTTCACAAAACATTGCACTAAAGAGTATAAAATTATTTTACGAAACCCAGGATCATGAACAGGATATTCACAATCTAGATAGTACATATAAAGAAAAACCTTTTAATATTTTGTTAAAATAGTAATAGAAGTTGCAGGAAATTAGTAAAAAATGACTGTCTGTCATCAAATCTATTTTTTATTTTTCCTCCCATGGGACCCATACATATAGATTTAATTTTCTTTTTAAATTTTTATTTTGACTTTTGGAACCCTTGGGTATGCTTCATGGAACCTCATGGTTCCTTGGAAAAAGGCTTGAAGACCACTGCTCTAGATAATGCTATGTTCATTTAATATATGAGCTCAGCTTGTTAGCATTAAAATGAAGTAACCATTAGTCTATTATTAAAATTATACTTTGAAATTCATTTTAATCAATGCTAAAATGTTTTGTTTTTGTTAATTTAAAAATGAACCTTCGTGATCAAGTTTCATAATGAAATTTATTACTTAAACACAATTTGTAATAAAAGATGTAGAAGAATGGCCATACCCAAGAGTGGTCTTCAACCTTTGTTAACTAACAGAGCCCTTAGAACTATAACATGTTTTGTAGAAACCTTATCCCACCTTTAGAAGAATATATCTTAAAATATAACATGTTGATCTGCTTTAAATAACATAGATACTTTAAAAATAATTTTAAAAAAGTATTGTATTTTTTATCACAAATTTTTAGCATAAAATTAATGTAATACAAATATTTGTTTAGTTTGCAGTTTATATTAGTAAATTCATTATAAAAAATATTTTTTAGAAGACAATTTAAAATACTTGTAAAAGAGCTCTGTAAATGGAATTAATTAATCCAGGTAAATGTGATATAATATTACTAGATCTTGTTTGCTCACTCAGTCAAGTGTTTCTTTGGTTTCCAACAAGAAATTTTATAACATTTGCTCAAATCGGAGTTGTTGGAATGCACTTTTTTTTTTTCACTTTCGGGAAGTCTATGTATTTTTCACATTTTGTTAAAAGATTTGTAAGAAGGTTTCGGCCTCTGCAGTGAAGAACTTTTACTTGGTTCCACATGTAATGTTAAATGGTTTTGGAATGGCAAGACATACTCAGTGGATTAATTTTACCTCTCCTTGCTAAAATAGGAATAACCATTTTTGAGTGGTTGTTTTTGTAGACTATTTGGTTGATTGAAAGCAATTGTTACTTTTGTGAAATTCCTGAAATTTTTTCTACAAATAAACATTGGGTACTTTGTATGATACAGGTATCATACAAAGTCTTAACGAGTTGCTCAAGAAGTTTAATTTATTCTAATTAAAGCATGTATCATTATTTGTTAAGACATCTTGTAATTTTATATTAATCTGAAATCTTAAATATTTGATTGTCATAGGAAAACAATAACTATTTATTTTACCAACAAAGTATCAGCACAAATCATATTTATGGCTAAAGTTGAATTTATTTTAGGTTATTTAAAGTAATGAAGTACTGTCATTTTAGAGGAAACATATGCTCACTGTTATAAATATTTATTTAATATTTGTATCTTTTTTAGTAGTGTCTAGGCCCTTTTTATTGTATGATGAAATTTCTAATAGCTATGTAGTGCCTTTTTGATTCAACGTGACAAAAATTCATTGTAGCTTGAGTACTAAACAATAATGTCCAAAATGTATTTTTCATGTGCTTTCCTCTTTCTTTTTTTTTTTTTTCGAAGAAAGTAAAATACTGTAAAAAAAATTTTCATACTAAAAATAATTGTAGAAAAAAAGAAAGAAAAAAGTTCAGTTACTAGTATATAACTTTTTTCTTCCAAAATAAAAATTCATTAGAAAAAAAATTAGAAAAGCATATCATTTGTAGAATTATTTTTTTAATGCATTTTTAAGATACCAAGTTACATTACATTTTTAGTAAGGTTTTAAATATCAAGTTAAAACTTTTTATAATTTTTTTAATGAATGTTTTTTATTATTAGTGGAACAGTCTCAAGGAGAAGATGATTCAAAATGGGAATCGAAAAGGTTAGTCGGGCACAAAAAACGTGTTGTTAGGGTTTGTTGGAGTCAGCATAATGATGGTTTTCTTGCATCATCATCAAGAGATGGATCTGTTTTAGTAAGCATTCTATAGTATAACAATCGTTTTTTTTAAAAGTTTTGCTTCGTTTGTACATGTTAGTTTTTTATTTTAATTGTTTCTAAATAATTATATTTTACTTAGAATTGTAAGATTTTTGGGATTTGTATATGTATTTAAGTCTAGTTTGTGAGCAACTCAAAAATGTTCATCTAGAATATTTTAATTGTAAAATCATCGTAATAGACCGCAATCAAATTTTATTAGTTAAACTGATTTCTCTTATTAGAAAGGCAAAGTCTAATGTAAAACAGTTACTCATGATTAGTAATTATACTGGGTGATTCATAAAGAAGTATACAGTTTCAATGCACTATACATCAAGAAAACTGTAAGATATTATATGTTACCTGCAACACAGAATTGTAGAGGATTATTTTTAAGTTTAGTTAGAGATGGTCACAGATGTTCTGTGTATGAACTCTTAGTTACATGAGACACATTGAGCCAGCTATCCATTTCCAGCTAAATGTATGTTAAGGTATCTGGATCCAGTTCATCGATAGTGGCTTCATGTGCTATTCTCAGCTCCACTAAATCACCAACAACAAAAAAATGAAAGATGAATACTTTGTCCCTTACTGGAAGAAATCACAAAGTGTTTAGTCAGGACTTCTGTGTGTCCATTGTGTGAGCGGCATTAGTCTTCAGCTTATCCAATCCATCAATGATCGAGGTGTTCATCAAGGTAATCTCCTACATAGGCCAACCAATTTGAGAGTACACCATTCAATTTGAAAATGAAGCTGTTAGTGTCATACTGCAACTGTGTCATCAACCATATCCAAAAAAGTGGCTCCTATGACAGTTTGCTCGTGAAAAAGAAGGGGCTGAACACTCTATTTCTGGACACTGCACAGAACACATTTATCTTAGGAAATCTTGCATGTGTTGCACTGTGGCTATTACCTGTGTCACTTCTGTCGGGAGCGAGATACAAACATTTACCGTATGATTTGCTGAGGTGGGGCATGTCTTTGACTGTTACTGCTTACAGTAGTGATTCCCAAAGTGGTCTATATCAAACCCCAGAGGTCTATAACAACCTACAAGGGCTCCACGTCAGCAGAAAAATAATATGAGGTTCCATGAAATGTAAATAGGGGTCTGCAAGAGAGGCTCTCATTAAACCAGATCTTGACTTTAATGTTAAAAGAAAATTTAATAAAGTGGCATTCACACACACAGATTTATTTACTAAATTTAATGAGGTTAATTTACAGCTATGATTGACAGCATAAATTTTATAAAAACAAGGACTATAATTTCAGCGTTTCTTGCCAGAATTAAGCTAAAGGAGTATAATATTGGACGTCGTGAGTTTTCCTAGTTTTTCAATTTGTCATGGATAGTCTGCCTGGGAAATGATGTTTTAACGAATGTGAAACATTTAAATGCCTTTTATTCAAATTTTGAAACTAGATTTGAGAATATTTTGACTATCTATGGTGATACCACAATAGGCAATGAATTCATATGATCACATAGAAAAGAAAATCAAATTACAAGAGGAACTAAGATAGCAGTAGGCACTAACGAAGATCTTTGAAGTAAAGTTTAGGAAGGGATGCCAGCAATTTTGGCTTTAAAAAAGATATTCCTGCTATTTATCTTGAGTTATGGAATACCTTGAGAAAGTTTTTAATTTTTCCTAGTGAGAAGGAGTTTCAGCGTGGTTGCCAAGGATTAAATCTGACAAGATTGATGCCAAATGTTGAAAATTTGTTATTGAAGCACCGGAATCATCCCTCCCCTTAAAAGAACTTGTTTGTTGTGCAGTTATTTTATGTATTAATTATATTTTAATTAACTTAACTAACTTGTGTTTCTTAAGTTACAACACTATACTTTCCTAAGTTAGAAATTTAAATCTTTTAAAGTAAATAGCTCTATACCAGCTGTGAAAGACATTTATGTTGATAAATTGGCAAAAATTCAATATTAGGTAAGTAAGGGTCTGCTCAGAACCGAAAAACATGGCAAGGAGTCTATGAGACAGAAAAGTTTGGGAACTTTTGGTTTACAGCATCAATAAAGTGTATACTTCTTTATGAATCACTGTATTATATTCAAAAATATTTTAATTTTAAATGAAACTTGTAACACAAGGATCAAAGCAACATGGGGTCATTGTGCCTTCAAATCTTTTCAGATATATTTTTAATTGAATACATGTCTTTAGTTAACACTTTTTCTGTTATTTCTTCATTTTGAAAAAATATATAATGTATACCTTTTCAAACTTAGTTGAAAAAAATAGTTGCATTATTTTGAGGAAATGTCTCTTACAAGTATATTAATTCTATTTAGTTACTTTATATTTACTTTTTAGTTACTTCAAATATAAAGCATAAACTTAACTTAGTGGCACGACAGCCCATGAGGTTGACCCTCACCCTATTGTATCCAACTCAATATACGTGACTTCGGGCCTTGAGTTGCATAAGCAAATGTTACGGTCAGGTGGAAATTTAAAGTATATTTGAAATAAAAACATTGAAACAATTTTATGGATTTCAATAATTATTTAACAAAAGATAAGCAGAGATTATATTAATTATAGTATATTAGAAGAATTGAAAGGCCAAATTCCACACTGAAATTATGCTTACAGTTACAATTATTTAATGCTACATCATTTTATTTATATATACTGTAAAATCCAGCTTATGACATGCACCCTCTTTTATACAAAGAAACTTGAAAGGATGTATGCAATGTTCTTATGTTTTGAAGTCATTTGTTCAAGGTATTATCCCAGACTTCTGGAAGAATAGTATAGTTCTAGAACTGCAACTCATCAAGTTCATGAGGGAGACCTCTTTTTGTTAAAATAAACAGTATTTCAATAGTAGAAGTCTAATTTTTTTATGCTCATCTTTTTTTGAAGCTATCATTTTTATACCCAGCATATAATGTGTACCCTTAAATTTTGATCTTATTTTTTGTTTTAAAAGTGCATATTACGCATTGGATTTTATGGTGCTATTTATCTTTGCTTGTGATATCACTCCTAGACATTTTGACATCATAATTCTTACTTTTCTTTTTGTGGAAGATTAATCTTTTGTTTAGATGTCATGACTTTTTATTATTTAATAGGAATACCTATATATATTTTTCAAATATATATAGGTATCTTAGAAAGTGA
>BMAV01025412.1:406404-428074 GCA_019973955.1 Trichonephila inaurata madagascariensis
GGCTTAGCATCAAAGGCAAAACATTTGTTAAATGGGGTGGAATTGAGTCCCCCCCCCCTCCCCCTTTCAAAAGAAAAAAAAAATAACCGTCCATTTTGGCCACTTGCATCGATGACTTATCCCATTCTGCAGTTAATCTCCAGTATTCAGTCTATCCTAAACATTGTTATATGCGGTTTTAATCACCTAAACATCAAAGTCATCGGTAATAGCATCCAGGTGAGCTCACTATGGCGTAAATATGATAAGAGAGGCAATTTTACACGCAGAAAGAAGAAAAAAAGAAACGGATCAGTCACCACTGAAAATTTGATAGGGATGAAACAAGATACATCGATGGCGTAAACAAAATGATATAATTTTTGCTTGTAAATGTTCAGTGGTCTTTTATTATTCTTTTGAGTTCTTCTGTAAAACATTCTTTTTAAAAAATATTGCATAACAAATGTATTGGATGGCATGGAAGATGACACCGTGTAGGAAAATATCAAGGCCGTCAGCTGTGACGAATCATTCTAGAAAACATGATATTGATAGTTAGAGTAATTACAGGTTCATGTATGTGTTTGAAAGTTTTTAATACTGGTAAAATAAGTTAATTATTAACTTATTATTTCTTTCTAAAATTTTTTTACTTAAGTATTACCTTTTACACAATTTATTTTTTTTCTCAAAAATATGTTGGGGGTGCAGCTTAGAATCAATGACAAGATTTTTCCACAAAAACATTTTGAGAACTTGGGGGTGCGGTTTAAAATTAATGGCAGCTTTGATTGGAGTAAATATGGTATTAAAAATAAATAGAAATATAAAAATTATGTAAAATAAAATATGTTTTTGATTATTGTGAAGGCTGTGTATGGATGAGCATCTATACAAAAGGTTACAATCTTACTCTCAAATCCTGTTAGACCATATTAATCTATTGCTTTTGCAATTTAAAATTAATATTTATCTATACTGTTTTTTGTTGGTTAACATTTTGTAAACGAAATACAAAAACCTGTCACTTAGTGCTACAAGGTATAAATAAAAATATGTAAAATGTTGAAACTAATACAAAAATAAAAGTAGCTATTTTAATTTATTTAATTATGTGACCACTTTTAATCTAGACAACTGTGTTTGTGCATTAACTGAGTTCAATGCGGGGAATCATTCACACTATATAAATGAAAAATTTTTGTTATGAAACCATATCTTAAACTTGCATTATTTGCAGGTAAAAAATTTACCATTAGGGAAAACAAAGTTTGCCTGTTCTGTAATATATATCTAAAATTATAATTTCTGTGTTTTAACTTGGTTTGCTTTTCAGGCTTATCACGTAAAGGAGCCCCTCAGCTTTTTCCATCTCACTCATTGATTTCTGATGCATCTAAAGAAAATGAACTAAAAGATTGTTTGCAACTTGCTGATGCTCTGAAAGCGAAAAAAAATGTTCCATCTGATGAAACTCAAATTTTTGATTCATCAGAACATTCCTTGAACACTCTTACTGATGAAGACATTTTAAAATTGGGTCCATTTATGGACCAAAAGACTGCTTTAAAAATGTTGGAAATTCAAGGTATTATTTGAATTTGTAAATGTAATTATATGTTGTGTGTTATATATACTAAAAGTTTCAATTATTCTGAACTACCCAACAGATTCAAACTGTTATTGAAATGGAATATTATAAAGACTGTTAATGCAGAATATTTCTTTTATGTTTAGAACGCATTAGCACTATTTAAAAATAGATATTTTTATTTAATATTTGTATGCGTTTGAATAGTAATGAGGGTTACTATATCTTTTTATATGAAATTGCAATTGATTGAATAATGCAATTGAATTGACATAATCATTGCTCAAGATTAATCTGAAATCTCAAAGTAATCCTAATCAAATCTATTAAAGTGAAAAAAAGTTCAGTTGTATTAAAAAAAATAATAGTTCTTTTAATCTTTCAACTTAAGAATTAAAAATTCTTATAAGATTTTTTTGCTAGTAAAATTTAAAAGTATTTGATGCATTTTTAAATTGTCTCTCGGTGTGTGGAAGAAATTTTCCCTCAGTTTGTGTTAGTACCTGTACTGACATCCAAGAATATCAAGATAAATTATTATTAATTTATGTCTATGTGACTCTATTTCTTCTCAGTTAAACATATTAAAAAAAGATATGGATTCTGAATTCTTTACAAACTGTCAACATTATCTTATTTGTGAATCTTCTATAGCAAAATTAACCAGTAATCTTTTTTAGATATTTTGCAAATTTATTATATTAAAATTATGTGCAATTAATTGCATTTCAAATGAGTATTACTTTGATGTAGAATTTATTAATAATCTGATATGTAATATTAATTAAATATAATTATAAATTACATTAGACATTTTATGAAATAACTGTTTTTGGTATTCTCTAGGAAATATTTTATTTAATAAGGGAATTAAATTTGATCCTAAGAAATAAAAGTTTTTAACGATGTCTTCACAAACATAATATACTTAAGAAACATTCTTTTTAATATGTAGTAATTGATAAAGGGTTGATTTTGATGAGGGATTGATAAAAAAAAAAAAATGTATCTAATTGATATATAAATCATTATGACATTAATTTCAAATATTCTACACTGTTTCAAGCATCAGAGGTGTAAATGTTCACAAGCTGCTTGCTGTTGACAATTTACAACAATGGCAAATTTTAAGAAAAAACTACTCAACACTTTCCACATAAAATTAAAACTAAACAAAATATTTCCTTCCTGGAAGTTAACAAGCACATTGTCTCACAAATATATACTGTCACCTGAATGGATCTAAGTATTACAAAAATAATTTATATACATTTGCTATATGCCCTTAGCCTTTGTGGCTGGGGCATAGAATCTATCTAAAGAATCTATATCTACTTCTGTTGACAGTGCACTTACTGCTTTATTTGCTTACATTGTACGGATGTTTCGACTACATCCATTCCCATGATATTTAATATCTGATCTAACATTATATTTGATCCATTTACAAAATTTCTATACAAGCATTCGCTGAGCACATACGAATCATTATCTGAATCGTCTCATCCATCCATACATTCTAATGTACATATATGTATGTGTATAAATCAAAAGTTACATGTAAGGAACCTCTTATAAACAGTATAGAAAACAAAAATAAAACATTTTGAAAAATGTAATGAACATTATAACAATAAGTCAATCAATAATAAAATAATACTACTTCCTACACACATAAAAATTGCTAATCACTATGGTCGGAAATGATTATACTGTCACCTTATAACTGCTAAGAATTGAAAGTGTAAGCAACCATATTGCCATATTGTTTACCTTAAATCACTTTTTAACTCTTATACTTTGTAACATGTGTTCATTAAAAAATTTTGTTCATTGGCCAGTATAATATCAATACCTTTTAGTATAATTGCAGTTTTTTAAAATTATTATTATTACTTATCTTGTAACATCATATTTGGATAAAAAATCTTAAGTTTTAAATCTTGAAACTAGATATTAAAAAATGTTTGCCAATTATATAGCATTATTTAAATATTTCAGTTTTATGGCAATTTCCATAATGCGTTGGGTGCAATATCTCCCATAAGGACTTGGGTGTCATTAAATTCTTTTACAATACAACATTTTACTACAAAAAATTTATGGATATATGAACAATGTTAGTCATTTTAAATAATTAATTTTTAAAGCTTATTAAAACATAGGATGATAATTTTTCAATATAATGTAAAATATGCAATAAAGGATTAAAAGCATTTGTATGTGTTATATTTTGCATGATAGTAAAAAAAAATTCTTGTTATCAGAGTTTATTTTTTGCTAGATTGCATGATTATATACTTTTTTTGCTTTAAAAAAAATTGAATAGTGTTTAATATTTGTAATGCAATTGATTTTATGTTTTTTAGCTGAGAACTTCAAACCAACAGAAACATTCCGCCATTTTTGCCATTTGTCAGTGATGTCAAGTAATGTTAAACCTTTTATTGAATGTGCTGCTGCCAACAAAAAGTTATCAACTTTCCATGTTTCTGTAGCTTCATCTGGTTAGTTTATATTTATTATATGAAAATTACTTAAAAGACTAATTTATTTTAGGCTGTTTACACCTAGTGCTAAGAAGCAGAAGCTAAATTTGAAACAATTTTACATTAGAAAAGATCTTTAATAATTGTATAAGTATGTATAGTTATATTATACACATGTTACTTATCCTGTATTTGTAAAATTTGGAGGCATTCAATAAAAATATAATGTTTCTTTTAAAATTCATAGTAATTTATTTGGCTGTAAGTATAAGAAGACAATGTAGAGAAGCATTTGGATAATGAAGAGTGTAATATGTTGTCCTCTGTTTGTTAGTAAGACTAGAGTGTAATACTAAAGTACTTTTCCACCAAAGTAATTGCTCAAAATTTGATATTATGGATTTCAATCAAATAAGGTCCATTTTAATAAAGTTCATTTATTATTATTTTGTACAATTGATAGAATCATTGATTTTTTTAGTTAGCATATTTTCTCATTTAATTCTACTGAAAGATATTTACAGGGGTGGTCAAAATTGTGGACACTTTCTAAAATTATGTTTTTTAAATTTGTATGCTTATAGAAAATGTTACGTTGCACAAAATGCTAAGTATTTTATATCACTTTAAAGGAAATTTAATTTTAAATTCAATAAAAAAAAACAAAATTCAAATATTGGCAATGCAAAAAAAGTTATGCTGTGATAACTGTCGATATACATTAGGTGCTGATGATAGCAGTGAGTTATCAGAACTTAGTGAGGTTGCCTTTAATCTTCATTACAGCTTCACATCGATGTTTCATTGAACTGAAAATAGTTTTAAGCTCTTCCTTAGTTATTACAGGATGCCAGGAAACAATTATATCCTTAATTAGTTCTTTTTAGTTCATAGGTACCTTTATTCATACAAGAGTTTTCAAATGATGCCACAAGTTTTCGATGGGATTGAGGTCAGGACTGTTTCCTGGCCAGGACAACAACTCAATGACCTTAGAATGGTACCAGTCTTTCAATTATATTACTGTGTGGCAAAGAGTAAAATCTTGTTGAAAAATAAATGAAGCATTGTTGGTAAATAGATCCCTGATGGAAGGCAGAAGTTTGGGTTCTAGAATGGTGTCAATGTATTTTATGACATTCAGTGTCTCATCGATGATACCATCTACTGACATGCATGACTAAGTGATAAAACTATGTGGGTACTTCACAGTTTCCTGGAGGTAGTCAGGATGTAGTAGCCTTTCTGCTATTCTACATCTTAAATATTTTAGGCTATCACTACCAAATAATAATATTTTAGTTTCATCCTTCTATATAACTTGGGACCAATACTCATTTGTCCATTTAATGTGTTCCATTGCCTACTGTAGTCCCTTTTAGTGCTGCTGTAAATTGAGTTAGGGCTTTTTTTGTGGAATTCCACCTTTTAATCTTACATCTGCAAATCGACTTCTGGTTGTTTTTAAGCTGACAGAAACACCAGCATCACTCAGATCACTTTTGATGGATGTTCATGAAATTCTTTTATCTCTGAAGCAATATTTTTGTTCTTCTGTCATTAACAGATGTGGTGCATCTTTTTTAGCATTTTCTTGCTTTTTTTTATTAAATTTGTGTCCTGACATCTTAACCCTTTGATGGTTATGAACGAGTTCCGCTCGGAAGCAAGATTTCAACCAAAATGGTTAGAAACGAGCACTACTCGTGTAGTGAGATTTTTCCCCAATGTGGGCTGACAAACTGAGCTTGTTCGCCATTATTTTTCTGCATTGATTATGTTACAAATGAATCCTACTCGCGAAATTTAGCTAGTTTTACTTTCTGCAGATGGCAGTACAGGTTCCATGAATTTCTTTTCATATTGAAGGGGGAATTTTTTTTTTTTTTTTGCCTTGTTATTTTTATATGTTTTTTAGGATGTTTGTAAAGTAAAATGGCTCGAAAGCAAAAGTTAGATAATTATGATGATGATTATGATTGTAATACTGAAAGCTTATCAAGTTTTGAGTCTGATGAAGACTTTGTTCACAGTATATCGAGTCAGAAGATGATTCAAGCGATGAGGAAGATTTTTCAAGTGTTTGACAGTGGTGTAAAATTGATTCAAATCCTCACGCTCCTAGACGATTTAGTTTTACTGGTGGTGTGGGCATGAAAACTTGCGTGACAAATATTTCTGATCCACTAGAGTACTTCGAGCTGTGTTTTTCTGATGAGATTGTTAGTGAAACCACCATTTTTGCTGCTGAAAATTTAAATAAATTTAAGAGCTAAGAACATTCCTGTACTCATTATTGGAGTGAAACTAATGCGAATGAATTGAGAGTATTTTTTGCAACATTAATTTTGCAAGGAATAATTACAAAACCAACTGTAAGAATGTATTGGTCAAAAAGAAAGTTAATTGAAACTCCTAGTTTTTCTAACCTCATGAGTTCGAAAAGGTTTGACCTTATTATGCAATTTGCTCATTATGATAGGAATGAAAACACTGATTCTTCTCATCCTCAGCCAAACTAAGAAAAAATATGGACCGTTTTAAATTACTTACAGAAAAAATTTTCGAAAGTTTATACACCCGAACAATATATATGTATTGATGAAAGTCTATTGCTGTATAAAAGGAGATTTTCTTGGACTCAATACTTACCACTTAAAAGGGCCAGATTCGGTATCAAAATGTTTGTTATGTGAATCTCGTAGTAGATACGTGTGGTCTACTATAATTTATATTGGTAAAGGCACAGATATATCTGAAGAAAATAAAGAATGTTCGTTTTCTACTTGGGTAGTTTTGACATTGTCTAAGCCGCTATTAAATAAAGGANACTGCCTTACTATGAATAATTGCTACAACTCTCCTGAGTTAAGGGAAATGTTATTGAAATCTAAAACTGATTTTTTTGGAATATTAAGACCTAACAGAAAAGATCTACCAAAAGAACTGAAAACAGAAAAAGCTTAAAAAGAGAGACTTATTTGCTTATCAAAGAGGTAAGATGATGATCATGAGATGGAGAGATAAAAAATATGTTCATTTTATAAGTTCAATTCATAATCCTAAAATCGTAGAAGTCCCAAATAAATTGAAAAATGGGGAAATAGAGAAGCCTAAGATTGCTTTAGATTATAATAATACCATGGGTGGTGTAGATCGCATGGATCTGCAAATTGGATACTATGACGTAACTCGATCTTGTCAAAGGAAATATTACATTATTTATTATTTATTAGGCATAACAATTTTTAATGCTTTTCAGCTGTGAAAAATAAAAGGGGGAGTAAAAAATCAAATTTGAATTGAACTAGCTGAAAGATTTGTTGAAAAATATCACACTCGCAGACATCTGAAATCAAAACCTGCTGAAACAGTTTCTAATACTTAAAGATTGTCAGCACTCCCTTTCCTGATTATATTCCACCTACAGAAAAAAAAGAAAGAACCTACTAGAGGATGTGTGGTATGTTGTGGTAAAAAGGATGCCAGTTGAAAAAGACTTCGCCATGAAAAACGTACTTATTGCAAAGACTGTAATGCCCCATTATGTGCAATTCCATGTTTTTAAGTATATCACACACAAAAAGATTTTTGGGTAATTACTGTATTTAAATGCTTCATAAAGTTTTACATTAGTTGTATTTATTTAGTCCTTTCAATTTAATATTTGTTATATTAATTAACTATTATTATTTATATAATTGATTATATATAATTATTTTAAAGTGCGTGAAAACTGTTATTTATGTACTACAAATACTAATCTTTAAAACGCGCATGGCAATTTATCTACGGCATTGCCAGAAAAGGGTGATATTTTCGGAAGAATGGCGGGGGAAAACAGCTGCCACTTTCAACTACTGTTTACTGGTAATACTGCACGAATTAAGTAAACAAAAACTGCTCATTTCCTTAACTGTCAAAGGGTTAAACAAAACCTTCAGTCTCTAGATGTAGTCACTGAACTATCCACCTGTTATTAGCATAGGAAATGCCACTTTCTCGTCACATGTATCCAAGCTACTTTTTTATTTCATNTAATTGCTTTTTGACTAATATCATTATCATGGCCAGGAAACAGTCCTGACCTCAATCCTATCGAAAACTTGTAGCACCATTTGAAATCTTGTCCGAATGAGGTGCCCATGAAATAAAAAGGAAGTAATTGGGGGTATAATTGTTTCCTGGCATAATGCAATAACGGAAGAAGAGCTTAAAACTATTTTCAGCTCAATGAAACATCAATGTGAAGCTGTAAGAAAGAATAAAGGCAACCTTACTAAGCTCTGATCTCTGCAATCATCAGTATCTAATGTATATCAACAATTATTGCAGCATAAATTTTTTTGTTGCATATATCTAAATTTTGTTCTTTGTAATGAATTCAGTATTAAATTCTCTTTAAAATTATATAAAATACTTTGCACTTTGTGCAACGTAACACTTTCTATAAGCATACAAACTTAAAAAAAAACATAACAATTTTAAAAAGTGTCCACAATTTTGGCCACCACTGTATTAAACAGTTAAAATTGAAATGAAAATGGAAATACTATTGTAGCCCTTTATATTTTGTTAGGTTATTAATAAAATTCAAATATTTCAATCTGTCTAAATGCATCATCAAATAGTATTTAAATGTCTTTTTAAAAAAAGGTATTCTGGTACACAAAAACTTATCTATGTGTAATATAATGTAGGACAAAGTTTGTAATTGTTACAAAGCAAGTTAGAATTATTTATGTATAAAAATTATGCATTTAAAGAAAAGTGATTCATCTGAGAAGATTTTTACTGAAATTTTTACTGTGCTTTGACCTTTAAAAAAAAGATTATACACCTGAATAAATAAACTAATAAAATGTAAAATTCTTGAATTTTGTCTTGATATCTATAATCGATGATATACTTTTGTGAAATTTTTTTAATTAACTATACTGCTCTTAAAACATAAATTTGAAAGCTTAAATTTCTGTATCCTTTTAGAGTTTAATTGGATTTATGTATTGTGGAATATGAACTATTTATGTATCTTTCAAGATTTCAATTGGATATTTGTATCATGGAATATAAGCTATTTTTAATTTTACTGCCTACATTTATTCAATAAATGATTAATAGTGACTATAATTATTCTAGAAATATTTTCTGTTTTGCTTCATGATACTGATTTTCTTCATCCTTGTATTTATCTAAATCATTAAATTAATATCTGTAAAAATATAAGAAGTTTCTGAAAAATAATTGAAATACTCTTATATGTTATATAATAAGGTTTAGATTTTGTAATATTCTATATTTTGGATTTATGTGTTGTAATGTCTTTATCAATCATATGTTTTATGATAATTTTTTTTTTTTTAGTATCTTACTCATATTGGTTTGAAGTATGTGAAAAATATGCAAAACAGCTTCTTGAAGCACATCAATATAACCAAGCTTGTATGTATTTGCTGGTATGTAATAAAGTGAATGAAGCTATAGATATCTGGGCTGACAAAATTGATGTGATGTAAGTGAATATTATTGTCATGTATGTATTATGTGTGTGTATCTGCAAAAGTATTTAATATGATAATTATTGTTTATTCAGAATTATCCTTATGAGTGTTGTCAAAATTATATATACTGGAATCAATATATATAAATAATTTTTATTTGTAGTGAGGCACTTGTTCTGGCCAAAGCACGTCTGCCTGAATCAGACCCCAAGATTAGAACTTTGCTGCTTAGAGCTCGCAAGAGATATATTTCTCACTATGATCAGGCAAGAATTGCAAAATGGTAATTAATTTGTGGGAATTTTTAAGTGTTAACATTTTTATTCCTCAGTTCTCTTAATATTAATTCTTCTAACCTGAGTGCTTTATACTTGACTTTATATTTCCCTTTTAAAATTCCTTTAATTTTATTAATTAGTGCAATCTTTAAAGTATGTTTTTTTTTAAAAATAAGAATTTCAAATAAATTAACATGCTTGTGGAACTGACATTCATTATTTTTTGTATCTTGTGAGCAATCGGAAGAGTATGTCATTGATATTGTAAATAGTGTTGGAACTTCATTAGAAAATCCTGCCCCCCGCCCTTTGTTTTTTTTTAATTTATTGAAAGGAATAGCATTAAAATTTTTATCTATTTTATTATTTCCCATTTTCAGAGTGTTCATCCAGATTTGTCTGTTTAAGAAGCATTTTGAAAATCAGTGAAATCCTCCCAATAAATGTTTTGTATATTGTTAATAGTCCCCCCCCCCTTCTCCAATTGTTTGAAATATACTTTTGGTAAATTTTATAAATTTATAAAGTATGTAAATATATATAAATTACACTGATAGATTATTGTTATTTACCTTTATTTTACATGATTTTAAAGTAGTTTGGGTTAAGGATTATTGTTTAAAAAACAAATTAACAGTGGTTTTTAATTTTGTAACTAATTGAGGATTAATATAAAACAAGTAATTTATATAGTTATATTTTTTGGGAATATATTCCCTTTTCGTTGTTACCTCTTGAATTTATTATAGTCTTTTTAGTATATATCTGTATATATTGTCAATTAATTTATATTTTTCTACTCTGTTTTTAAGCATATGTATCATTAATTGAATAACTTTCCATAACTTGATTGGGGGATGAATTGATACCCACATATTATGTTTGAAATTCCATTGCATGTTAAGAAAAGAAATATATTCCTTCAAACAATTTGTCCTATCTTGTTTCATGAAAAATTCATTGAAATAAAATAAAATTTGTAAATTGAATCTAAATTCGTGAAGAGAAATAAATGTGAATCTGCATGGAAATATAATTAAAATAATTGTAGCTGTTTCTAAAAGTACTTAAAGTAATGTTAGTTTTGTAAGAAATATTTTCTCTTAATTTTGTTTTCATATATCTAAATTTATTTCTTTAACTCATGTAAGTTTATTGTTATTATTATGAACAAGTTGAAGAAAGGTAGGCCAAGATTGTCTCTTTATTAATTTTACAAAAGCATATTTTGTGATTGAAAATTTGTATAACATCCAAGAGCTCCATGTCTTTTTAAAATATGAATATATTATGTTAAAAGTATTTTTTTTTTAAAAATTGATAATGTTTTATTTCTGCTTACAGTTATTTGGCTTTGGACCAACCATTTACAGCTGCAAAGACATTATTTTCTGTGTCAGATCCCAAATTCATGAAGGCTGGAATATATATTGCCAAACTATATGAATTGGATGATATAGCCAAAAAATATGTATATTTCTACATGGTAAAATGTCTATCAATAGATGATTGGAATGCACTGACAGAGTTAGTGAATGAAGAACCTAGCATGAAGGTAACACACAAATAATATAATTTACCATTTTACTTTTAAATAAATAAAATATATATATTTAAAATAGTAATTACTATGTACTGTTTATTAAAACAATTTTTTTTNAAAAAAAAAGAATAGTAGGTTTTTAAATAAATTGCATAACAAATGTGTAGACAATTAACACGCTTTTATAAGTTTCACTTGTATGTAATGGAATCTTTGAACTCTATTTTCACCCATTTTGAAAGGTCAGATTAATTCAAAATTTTGCACACTTGTTAAGGACCGATGACAATACAATAATTTTATAATTTTGTTTCATTGTCCGGATCAGGATCCTCAATAATAAGGATTCTGAGTTTTGGCGACTAATTCATTGTATCGTTTCCAGATTTGGCGACTAATTACATAAACCATTTTCAGATTAGGCAACTGATTCCATATGCTATTTCCAGATTTGGCGATTAATTCTAGATCTAGCGACTAAAAGATTAAGGTGCAACCCTAAAACCACAAAAAGCTTGTGGTTAATACAAATAAAACAAAAAAAAGGTGTTCTTTATGTTCTAACTGCTAAATATTTTTTTATTTTTATAAAGCAGTACGTTTAGAAGTGATGATACAAATTTAACATTATAGCAATACATTTAAAAGGTGATAAATTTATGTTCTAACTGCTAAATATTTTTATATTTTGATAAAGCAATATGTTTTAGAAGTGATGATACGAATTAACGTTATAGCAATACGTTTAAAGTGATAATACGATTGACATTTAATATTGCTTCTCGACACACTTTTATTAGTTAGACCTGTATCTATTGAGACGGAATCTTTGAAATATAACGATGTGGGACTCATCCGAGGCCCCGTAAACAAATAAAATAAATACCCTTCAGACCCGTTAATTAATATCCATTGAAGAGCAAGACTAATTCCAGCTCCAAATATTAAACTCAAGGATAAATTCAACAAAGAATAAACGAGTTTTTAAAAACTAAAAAAAACAGGCTTTTATTGTAGATCGAACTAAAAAATGAAAAATAAATTATAGTTTTAAAAAAACTAAAAAACACACTTTTATAGTGAATCAAACTAAAAAGTAAAAAAATAATTCTTAATATAAGAATAAAATGATTAACGAGAAAATTAATGCCATTGTGGTAAAAGCGGGGAGTGCTTTGTACTATCAGGTTCGAAACACTTTCAAAAGACTTGAATTTTTTTCCCATTAGATAATTTTGCAGAGATCTGAACAGGTAATAATCAGATGGTGCAATGTCAGGTGAATATGGTGGATGACCAAGGACTTCTCATCCTAATGCATTCAGTTTTTGTTGTGTCACCATTGCAGTATGCGGCCGAGCATTATCGTGGTGGAACACTATTCCTTTTCTGGACGCTAATGCTGGCCTTTTTTTTTTTTGATAGCTGCATTCAATTTATCCAGTTGATTGCAGTACAGATCCGCGTTGATGTTTTTCCCTGTTTCAGCAACTCGTAGTACACTAGACCTTTCTTGTCCCACCACAAACAAAGCGGTACTTTTCGTTGATGGATACTTGGTTTTGGAACTGTTGCTGATGATGTTTCTGGTTTGTAGTAAGATTTTTTTCTCTTAATATTCTCGTAAAGAATCCACTTTTCACCTCCAGAAATCAGCTGGTCCAGCCAGATGTGATAAATACATTCTTACACGATCAGACAAATTCTTTTCCGTTAATTCATGTGGAACCCAAACACTTCACATTAAATCTCTTGGGTTTGTGTTAAAGCGATCTCCAACAGTTGTATGATGAATGCCAAACTCTTCTGCAATTTCTCGATGTTAAATGTGGATTATTTTAAAACATGGATCGCAAAACATCATTATCGATCTTGGATGGTCATCCAGATCAATCACTTTCTTGGAAGGCTCAGATCCCCGTAACGAAATTTGCTAAATCATCTTGACAAATACGTACACTTACAATATCTTTTCCAAATACCGCACATAAATTTTTACATGCAACCGATGTGTTGCTTCCTTTTTGGAATTCATACAAAATGCAGTGTCGTAAATGCACTTTATCTACTGACATGTTTTTTACTTTAAATATTACAAATAAATGATGAATGGTAAAAAAGGACTCCTTTTATATTATACAGCAGCTAAAGAAACAAAAAAAATCCAAATGTCCCACTAGCCAGATGTTTTTTATATTTACAACAAAAACCACCTGCCTATTTAAAATACGACAGAACTTTCCCTCCAACCCAATACATTTTTGCACTAACTCAGCATTTCTGAATAGAACTAGTAAGAAATTATAACAATTAATATAGAGCGCCCCACGCTTTTATCTCAATGACATTAATTTTCTCGTTAATCATTTTATTCTTATTTTAAGAATTTTTTTTTTTTACTTTTTAGTTTTATTCACTATAAAAGTGTGTTTTGTAGTTTTTTTAAAACTATAATTTTTTTAAAAATCAGAACTGTATGAATCATGTTCATGAAAAAGTCTCAACCGGGATTTGATGCCAGAATCATGAAGCCAGTGATTTAGGTAGTTTTAAAATTTAAGATCCAATTACATAAAAACCTTATTTAATTCTGGACTGTTTGTTGGATTTGTATGGATTTCAGTTTTATATTCTCACTGTCGTATTAAATGGAAGTTAAGAGTGAGGTATGAACTCAAATATTGTCATAGGAACATGACTGAATATTTTTAAGTTAATCACACAATCCGTAGTAGTTAATATAACAAGCTCCATTTCTAACAGTGTTGGAGTTGAGTCAAAGGCTCAAAACCAATGACCTCTATGTGAAATAATGAAGAGTTGTTGCACTCGAAATGGTAATTGTTCTGAAATTAGTTGAATTATAGTATCAGTTGAAATGTAATTTGATTACTGATTTATAATTGCAAGTTCTGATTTCAATTGTCTACATGTAAAATAACTCTGATATGAAATCAGAGTTAGTCATATCCTTTTAGCTGCATGATAGTGAAATGAAATTGAATAATGTGAAAATTTCATTTTCATGTACTTTAAAGAGAGTTATAATTAACAAGTAGGTGTCATAATTGAAAACATATCTTAAATTTAGTAACATTTAAGGAATGCTAAACTATAATATATATTTTAATTTTATCTGTTCATTCGACTTGAATTTTATTTTTTAATGATATTTCTCATGGTAGTTTTATTTGTTAAAAATTTCTTGTTCAAATATACAAATCTAGAATTTTCAGTTTATACAGTTTTAAGAGTACATGTTTAAAATTTGTAATAATTTTCCAACAAATTCATAAAACAAATATGTAAAATGTATATGAATATAAAGATTGTAAAATTATTTTATTTCTAACTATGCAAAGTATGTTATTTAATCAGTTTTTTTAATTTTTTTTGCTCCTTATTTATAATTTAAGCAAAAAAAATTAATTACTGTAAAATCCGACGTATAATGCGCACCAATACTTTCAAGCTGCATTTTTTAATTTTTAGGTATATTCACACCCCCTTTTCTTATGAAGAAGCTTGAAATGCTTGTGCGTAATGCTTTTACATTTTAGAAGTCATTTATTTGAGATGTTATCCTAGGCTTTTGAAAAAATAGTATATTTCTAGAAGTATTAAATTCATAAGGAATGTTATTTCTTTTAAATAAATAGTGTTTCGATATATATATAGAAGCCTAATTTTTTTCTATGCTCATCTTTTCTATTATTTTTAAAGTTCACAGTTTTATACTCGGCGTATAATGCACACCTGTAAATTTTGAGCTTATTTTTTGTGTTAAAAGTGCGCGTCATGTGCCGAATTTTATGGTATACTTAACATGTTTGTTTTGACAAAAGATTAAATTTGAAATTACAATTTTTAAACAGATATGGTGAATTTCTTTTTTAAATTTATGTTGCAATTGTTATTTTATAGTTTTACATTTAATTACATTTGATTTAATTCATTTATTCCGTTAATTTCTGTATATGATAAAAAGATATTTTAAAAATTGTTGCATTTATAATTTTCTGTTTCATTTCTATACTTTTCTAGGTGTATAGTTCTTTATTTGCTGTGCACAAAGCTTTTAAAATTCATCTGCAATATCTCAGAAATACTGATAGTATGTTTTCTGTTTATTATTATTCCAATAGTTAGTCTTCTAAGTAATGTAAAAATATTTTAATACACTATTTGAATTATTGTTCTTTTATTTATATTCATTTTCTTTCTTTCTTTCTTTTTTAATGTTAACCATCATTAAAATTAAATTGCTTTATATATCTTTCGATAAATATAGAAAAATTGTATCTTTTTTTAAAAAAAGATGTTAGCAAATATGACTTGTTTTAAATATTTTGTTTGGATTTTCATTCGTAGATAGTTTATAAAATTCAACTTGAAAGCTTGAATAACTTCAGTGAATAAAAAACGTTTATTACTCATGTGTTTTTCATGCCTGTAATATTTAATTTATTATTAATTTATGACAGTATTTTATAAGTTGTATAGTTAATACTTAACAGAGGCAGTGGTAGTGGTTATGGTCTTGAATTCATGATTGGTGTGTCGAGAACACGAGTCCTGATACCACTGAAGACCCACTGTGTGGAGAGGCTGATGCCTGTTAAATCTGTTGAGGCTCAAAAGTCCTATTGACATGATGTGGTAGTTTGGAGAAAGGATGCCCGCTCGGATGTCGTCCTCATCACTTTATCGAGGTTCAAAATTATGAGATCCATCACCAATAGTCCTCATATTGCTTTATAGTGCAACATACACAAAACTCTCACTTAACATTATGGTTTCTAAGCTTAATTGTTTTACATTTTATTTTGATTTGATTGGTATTATGTATAATTATGCGTGTTGATTATTTTGGGGATTATATGATTTGTTTAACATTTTCTTCAGGTTGGATGTGGGGTATGATTTAAAAAAATTATTACTAGCTAGATTATTAAATTTTATTTTAAAAATTCACCTTTACATAAATTGGGTACTTCAACTAGTGTATGCCACAGTCACTGAGTGATCATGGTTGTGAATTTGTGACTGGCATTATTTCCTTCAAGTCATGGGTCAAAATACATTAAAGATACATCTTGTTGAGGGATTGATGCATACAAAATCTGTTGAATCTGAAAAACCTCACACTAAAGTGGCATGGAATTTCTCGGGAAGTGGGGTGCCAGCTCGGGTGTTGACCTTGTTACTTGACGAAGATTTAAAATTACAAGGTTTGTCCTGATGCCCTTAGAGCTGCTTCAAAGTGCAATGCTAATAAAAAAATCAAGTCAACTAGTGTATTCAGTACTTTCAAACGAGAAAATTGAGTGCTTAGGTAATGGTAAAATAAGCTGCTATTAAAATTAACATGGTACATGTAAGGTGGTAATTAGAAGGGTTTCTAAAATTCTAACTTTTCAGTTCAACAGCAGTAAGAGAGATAATTTCAACTTAAAAACTAGTGGAATTTATATATTTGAAAAGAATACATTGAGAGTTTTTTCTTCTAATCACTGTAATATTTTGTAATGTTGAATGAGTGACTTAAGATAATTTCAAAGAATGAGGAGAGAACCTTAAAAAGACAAAGATTTTTGACAAATGAAGAAATTAAAAAAAAAAAAAATGACCACCAAACTGAAGTGCATACCAAAAAATGCCTCCTTGGCAGTGGCGTAATGGTGAATATTAGGGGCCCCCTGCAAAGTCAGGTTTTGGGCCCCAAGTCAGATCTTACAAAGGATTGCAAAACCATAACACCAGGCTTTGGGTCCCCTAGAATCCTGTTCCTCTCCCATATGATGTGGGGGTGTATGTTACGCCACTACTTCTTGGCGTCTTCAGTGGCTTGTGCGCATATTGTCTAAATTCTGTAACATCTTATGGGGATTATTTTCATAGGCAGTTCACCTTGTTCACCAATATGTATAAGTACGTACTTACATGATATATACATTTCACCTAACTTTTTGGACAAAAATGGTATATATATCATATTTTAATGAATCTAATTTTTCTTTTAGGAAACTTAGAGGAGGAAATTCTTTGCCAACCTGATTCTTCAAAACCAGTAAAATTTTGGATTGGAAGCACATGCATGGAATCCAAAGAGTCGTTTATTAAACATATCTATCGTATTTTATTGTCAAACAACTTGTTCCCATCCAACACAGATGAGATATTTGACATTCTTAAAGCTTTGGGAAATATGTTTGCCAAAAAAGAGACTTATGATTGTGAAATTCAAGTAATTTTTTAAAGATATTTTTTGTAGTTAGATATAGTAATAGTCTATTTAAAAAATATACACCAGGAAGGAGTTAACCTATTGCAATAAAATTTTGATAGCCAATTAGTGAGTAGCAAGTGTTTTAAAGCAGTGCTTCTTAATCGTGTAAAAATAACATGCACTCATTTGATTCCTTCTACTTTGCACAAATCAGGGTATAAGATATTGGTTCATAGTATCACATAAGTCATATTTTGAGAGAGAACATACAATTGAGCTGTAGTTGCAAGTTGGTTAAATCAAACCCTTGCTTGATATTTGACGCTGGATGAAACTTCTATTAGATGATGTTGATATAAATTATTTGAACCATTGCAGAATATAGTTTTAAGTGTGAAAGCATCATAAAATAATTGTTAATTTAAAGATAAATAATGAAGCTCTCACACTTGATTCCTCATTATCAATAATCTGCAGTGTAATTGAGACTGGTGATTCAAGGACCATTCAGAATGTAATTATTATTGTTAAGATGGAATTGGAGTTCATAGAAGATTGCACCTTGACTAGTTAATTTCAGCAGCGTGTTCTATTTTGAAGTGGGTTCGAATGGCTAGTGATGGTCAGATGTCCATGATATCAGTGTGATGATACTAATCTGATAGTTGCCTGTCATACAATGTGATGATTTAAGAGTTATGATCTGAGAAACTTTTTCATTGGTTGTCATCTGTATACCCATGTAGTATGAGGATTTTTGATTGACTCATTATAATTCCTTTATTTTCACAGCTTACAGACCTATATTATAGTAGGAAAATGTTCAAAACAGAAAAGATTTCCTTGGTTATCTAGATGGCTAAATCTTTCTATAAAGACCACATTAAGAGTCTGATGAAAGCCCATCAGACCGAATATGTATTTATGTAAGGTTCCAAGACCTTGCTGATCTAACCTAACAGTTAATATGAATTTAGGAAAAAATCTTGTAAATGGATATCTGGTAATTCTTTGAATCAATTTTAAGTCAGATAACAATTGCATAGAAGCCAATACATTTCTCATTGGTTTGCTATATCTAATTATATTTCTTAAATAAAGCATTTAGTTCTGAAATTTGAGTTTTTTTTTTCTATTCACATGTATTGGCTTTCCTTCTAATCAGTTAGCTTCTTTTTTGGTGTGTTATGTTTTTAGTTTACTGCATCTGGGTATGTAGAAATAAATTTTACTTTAGTCATGAATTGGTTAAGATACACCTTTGTACATTCTAGAAGACTGTTTTAAAGTATCATGTTTATGCCATAAAAATATCCATTGTTAGTTTGCTTCTAATTTTTGTGGTAATTATTTTTCTTCTAGGCAGACATTTTGATTTCACTCTGCATCACTCAATTTATTTTCTACTGTGTATTAGAAGATTGTACTGCAGCAAACTTTTATTTCTTGAAAATTTTCGAGTCTTCGTTTAAGGAATCTTTTCTTTTTAAAGCTGTTTGTTCTTTATTTATTCCAATGAGTAAGTATATTTTATACCAATTATGCAAAGTTTCAATATTCTATAAATATTTTGAGTCATGCATTTTCTTTGGTGTTTAAAATAATTTGTAATATGACATGATTATGCTATTCTTAAGTAATACCAAATTTAAAGATTAATACTTTAAATCAGTTAAATGTATCTTTAGTATTATTTTGAAAACAGAAAACAGACAAGACTGCAATATTACATCTGTTTATTCTGACCAATCATGCTATTCATTAATGGAAGTCATCTGATTCTCTCAAAGCTTCTCATTAAGGAAGCTAGAAAATTTGAGATATCTAGAACAAACAAAGGGCGCTGCTGTCACTTGTCTTGTTTGTGTTTTGTTTCATCCTTATTTGTGATTTTGTTAAATAAAATATCAGATTAAATTAAAATATCAAAATATTTACTCGTCCTTTCAATGGCGGCAACAAGATAAAAATTATCTCAATAAACATGTTTTAATTTCTGTGAAATCATCATATATACACACATACCTACACATATAAATAAATGCAAACATGAAAATCTAAATAGAAGATATATATTTGTTCTTAGAATACAATAAACTTACTACCTTGCTAAAAAATTCACAGTAGGAATTAAAACATTTAAATTCTAATAAGGTTAAGAAAATATGTGCATTGAATAATATATATAAATCATTGACTATTATCTCCTTTAAATAATGTAGATGTAGCTTCCAATTTATCATTTTAAAACAAAGGGCAAATAGTTATACACAATTGCTTAAAAAACTTGTCAGAGTGAAAGAATGGACAAATCATAGGCTTGTATCTAGAGAAGAAATTCTGCAAGATTGTTGAAATGACCAACATTAGTTTCTGCACTACCCAGGTTATTAAATCTTGGAAAGAGTCATGGAAAATATGTGATTGTAAAACCAATCTTAAAATTATTTTGACTAAAGTATTATTTTTCTAATACATTATTTAAAAATTATTGGTAATTTATATATTTTTTAAAATTTAATCTTGTAAAAAATAATAATAAAATCGTAGATCAAAATTGATATTTAACAATACCTTCCTTTCAAATCTTTATTTCAACAAAATAAATTAACTACAATAATTGTGCCCTTTTGAATGTTTTAGAAAATATTTTTAGCTTATATTTTTAATAGTAATAGTTTTTAAAGCTTGCCTTAAAAGCCTAAAACTAGCCTTTAAACTTGAAAAGGCCAAGGCCCACCCTGGGCTGTTGAGCCACTGATGAAGGAAGGAAGTTTGTAAAAATGACCCTTAAAAAAACATTTTATTTTTGTGTGGTTAATTATACTAAAGTTTCTTTTGAACTGTAGCATATTTTAATTGTCCTCATGTTTGCCAGTAATCCACATTGTATAATTTACTGATGAATAATACTAATAAATAAGCCTTTTGATGTTTCTTGTAGGAAAAACAACTAAATATAAGAAACAGTTAAAATATTTTTATTTAAATCGGTTTTTTGTAGTCAGAATATTAAAATGTATGTTTTTTTTCAGTGAAAGTCTTTTTAATTATCAAGAATTTTCTTTTATGTCATTAAAAACATGCACTATTTTAATGACAATTAGAAAATTATATTTTCTTTTTGTTATGGATTAGTTTTAAAATTTATTTGGAGTTTCATCTACCTGTATACATAGATGAATTTTAATAAATTTTATATTTATTTTATTATAGATTTGTCATGGAATTGTAATACACACAGTATTATTTGTGAGAGTAGAACTGACAATAATGAAGAAAATGATGCAGATGCAGTCATGTGTCAGTTTCGCAATATTAATCAGGCTATTGCGGAGGAGATCATGTCATTCAGACTAGACAAAATTATTTCCAAATTTCATTTTCAAGATGATTGCCCTTTGTCCCATTTGCATGAAAATGTTGTTGATGTTTTGAAAAGTAAGCCTGTAAATGAATATGTATTGGCTTATTTTATTGCAAACCTTGCTCAAAAATTGAAGAGATTAGTTGAAAAGACAGAAATGATATGCTATGCTGAATTGCAGAAAGAAGACATTAAGCCAATTATTCCAAGTGAGAAATTAGAAAATGGTTTACCTATCCAAACTTCTGTGCATATGAAAACTGGAGATGAATCAAATAAAAATATCGAAGCTATTAATTCTGAAGAAGAAAACGAAATAAAAAAGCTAATAAGCATTGTTCTTAAAGAAGCTAATGAAAAAGCCAAGCTTCTCAGTAAATCCAAAGCAAACTCTGTTCGAGAAAATGTTGTAGATAATGATGCATCAATGCAAGAAAGTAAAATTCTTGAAGACAATTCTCAATGCATTGCTCAAGAAAAGAAAAGTTGTGTTGACATCAATGATGAAAATTCATCAAAAATTATCACTGGAACTAATGTAACTAACGATGCTGAATTACCAAAGAAACTTATGAATGAAGAAAGAAATGAAAAAGAGTGTTCTGCGATTTCATCCAATGACGAAAACGTGGAAATATCTCAGTGTATTGATTTAGAAAAGAAAACTATTGATGAAGAAAAATCATCAAA
>BMAV01025412.1:428336-458365 GCA_019973955.1 Trichonephila inaurata madagascariensis
GAGTGTTCTGCGATTTCATCCAATGATGAAAACTTGGAAATATCTCAATGTATTGATCTAGAAAAGAAAACTATTGATGAAGAAAAATCATCAAACATTATCACTGGAACTGATATAATAAATGATGAATTACCAAAGAATCCTGTGATTGAAGAAAGAAATGAAAAAGAGTGTTCTGCGATTTCATCCAATGATGAAAACTTGGAAATATCTCAGTGTATTGATCTAGAAAAGAAAACTATTGATGAAGAATCAACTAAAATTACCACTGGAACTGATGCAACAAATGATACCGAATTACCAAAGAAACTTATAAATGAAGGAAGAAATGGAAAAGAATGCCTCCCAATTTCATCCAGTGTTAAAAATTCACATGTTCAATGTTTGGCTAATTGTAATTTATTTTTAAATGTGGCACTGTTTATAATCTCAAGTATAAGTAAGCAAGAATTTTCTTGTGTCCATTATTCATCGGAAAGTGCTTGCATTAAAAAAAAATCTGAACTGCTTAAGAACACTGAAAAGAAAGTTGAATCATTTGATGAATCAAATGCAGATATAGATAAAATCGCATCTAGTGAAACAGAAGAATTACATAGTTCTGGATCATTTGAAATTATTGAAAGTGGAGAAATTGCAAACATGATGCTGAAAATTGATGAAAAGGAAAATAATGATGAAAAACAGATTGCAGAGTGTGTTAACTTTATTCAGTCTGTTGATTTATCTGAGATAAATGATAATGTAGATGGAATACCTTGTACCAAAATTAATATGGAAATAAATAACTTTGATAAAATCCTGACAAAACCATCAGAAACTGATGCAATGAAAAAAGGAAATGAAAATGAAATTCCAAATGAAAGTAATATGGAGTGTGATAAAAACATTTCCAATGCTGAGAATGTTGGTTGTCATTTAGTAGTGGTAGATTCCCATTACAATTCCAATTCATCTGAAATCGAACTGAGTTCATTGTCTGAATCATGTGCCAATTCATTCCAAATTGTCAGTCCATTTGGTGAAGATATACTAAAGGATCTGAAGACAATTGAAGGAAAAATTCATGTTTTAACAAAGGAATCATATCCAAGTGTAAGTAGCCCTTTTCATTATTATTAAATTTTAAGTTTGAAAAAATATTTAAATTTAGTTGAAACTAATTCATTTTATTGATAATATAAAAATTTGTAATTGATTTTGGCAATTTAGTTTCAAAATTATGCTTTATTTGTAAAAAGTATATTTCAATTTTTTACTTAAAATCAGAGTTTTATTCTAGTACTGTATTTTGTCAATATAAGCAATGGAAATCTTTGGTTTTGTCAAAATATACAAAAGAAAAAAAAATCTTTTTTTTTCCTCCCTCTGAAAAATAAGTCAAGCAATTTATACTCAATAGTAGAAATTTCTGTATTCCTTGTAAATCAATAATTTTTGAAAAATTTTAGGGAAAAAAATAATTAAACCTAAAGCTTTATTTTCAGTAATAATTTGAATATGATAAATATTTCCCTGCAAATTTGTAAAGATAAAGATATGAAGGTTTTGAGTCAACAGTTTTTAAACATTTATATAGAAAAAGTTTTTGAGAAGTACAAAGAAAATGTAAAGTTAGGGTTCTTGCTCTAAACCGTGGGTTCTAATGGGTTACGATAATTGAGAGAAGAATTATTATGTATATATTACCATAGAATTAATACTAAATATATAAATTGGTCAAAATTACATATTTCAAAATACTCCATTTTTGACCACTCATTAAAATTAGCACTGAAATTGCAAATGTATATGGTGTGATAAGTACAAATAGGCTTGCTATATTTTATTCAGAATTTCTTTGGGGTTTTTTTTTTTTTTTTTTTGTTTCTTCTTCATGGGCAATAATAACAAAATCCCAGTTTTATTTCATGTGACCCAACTTCCTCACTGTCTTGTATTCACACAATGTGTTAACCTGAGATCCGACTTATTAATGATATTTCCTGGAATCTTGCTTTTGGAATTAATTCTTGTATACAGCTTGAATTTGGCAATTTATTCCTCTAATATTCTACAGGATAAAAAATATATTAAAGGCTTTCAACAATTTATATTCTAGAAACAAGTGGCTTATATTTCATAGCAGTTCATACACTATCTTTAGAAAAACTATAAATAGTGATTATCTCAAATTTAGTAGCATTACCAGTGCTTTTGTCGATTTTCAAGAGACCATTTAGAAAAACAAATAGCACTGCAGGGTTTACATTCAATAATATATTAGCATTAACAAAAGTGTAAAATTTTGTTATAAATCAGGATGTATATTGCTTTTAAATTCGGTGGTAAAACACTAATTACAAAGATTTAAATAGTATTAACCCTCTGACCTGAACATTCGTCTCTCAGATGCAGATGATTTGCTTTGATGCCCGTAGATAACTCTGTGGTGTGATTTTGGGGGTAGGCTGCCTTGACATCTTTAGTTGGACTCTACCCAGTGAGAGGATCACGTGGTGATTTTTTTCACACACAACTCGCAATATGTGCGATTTTCTTATCTATCACCGTCTATCAGACGGATATTCCTAGAGTTTTTTCGTTTTGGGTATTATTATTTTTACATAAGTATAAATAATTTCTAATAGGTTTTTTTAAAAATACTAGTCACAATTCTAGTGATACAAATATATTAATAGTGTGCCTCATAAAGACTTGAAACATAAATATAAAAAATGTATTTTTGTTTATATGTATATATCTTGGGGGGGGGAAAGTTGTGCTTAATTTAACCCCACACATCTTATTTTGAGTCATAAAGACATTTAAAATAGTCCTTAAAGTAATAAAATTCAAAAAAAAATTGCGTTCCGGTCAGAGGGTTAAACATGAATTAAAACTTTAAAGCTTGCATGATGATAAATACACTGACAGTAGTGATCATTGGCTCTTGTGAGAGAATTTTTCTTTTTGCTAATTCTAACACTATAAAAAGTTATGTGATGTTTTCTCTGAATTTTATGCTTGTCATTATTGTAAGCAAATTGTGCCTTTTTTGACACTAGATTGCCCAAGGAAGTTATTTTGACTGCTTTTTAGCTTCAATTAGAAAAACAATTACATATATAATACACGATTTCTTGGGGGAAAAATATATTCTAAGTTACATTTTTAACAAATTTCTTTACACATTGATCATTCTGCTTGCTTTTGGGAAATATAGGTATATACTAAGTTTCAGTCTTTCTAGTGTTAAACATGACAGAAGTCTTGTAGTAAAAGTTTTTGTGGGTATATGAAGTCTGCCAATAATAAATTCTTTCTCTTTTTCATCTAGTTATTGAGTTACCCTGATCCGTTTGAAATGCTTCAAAATGTATTCCAAGTCATATATTCTATGTGGCAAAAATCTGAATGCTCTGTGGCTCGAGAAGAATTGCATAAATACATGGATCAAATCATACAGTATTTACATTCATCTTTTGATGGTAAAATGGAATTAAGATGTGAAATTTGTTTTTCAAAATGATGTGAATTGTGCCAATTTATGTTATTAAATCATAATGAATGTCTGCATGTAATGTTTACCAATAAAAATGATCATTAGGAATAAATTCTTTACTAACAGAGACAGTATCAGTTCAAACATATTACAAGTTATAATACTGATAGTTTAAACAGCAATAATTTGATACACATTTATAAAGGAATTTTAAAAGCAAATCTTCAATATATTGATAAAAGTCAGTCTAATGAAAAAAATGTACTGCATTAAAGAAAGGCTAAATAGAAGCTCTCATCTTTACCTTAAATAAATCAACTTGTTTGTGCATTTTTTACAATTTTGTCAACTAAAACAATTCAATTGGATATTTGCTACTTTATACACAGTCAAAAGATATATAGAATGACAAAACAAATGCCTGTAAATTACAATACATAATTATTGCTTTTTCAACTACTAGTATTTTTTAAAGCAAAGCTGGAAATTGTAAAATTTTCTCTCCATATACAGGAAATTATTGAAATGTACAATGATTGCAACAGTTATTTTTATACATTACACTTGCGGGGAAAAAAAGGATGTGATATGTGAAAAATGGAAAGGGATGTGTTTAACTTATAGTGCAATCCAATTCTTGTTTGGGTAAACAATCCATGGTAGATGCAACAGATCGAATCAGATAGGTCATGGTGCCATAACAGCCACTAGGAGCACTATCATAGAAATGTTGACAGATGCCTGCAGCTCCACCACAAGGATTTTCATTTGCTGTTGCAGCACAACATATGGTAGCATCCCCATTTACATGTTTCTATAACACAAAAGAAGTTAATCATTATGTATATGAATTTTCATTTTGTCTTTATTGCAAGTATTAAAAAATTCAATTCATAAACATATGATACAACTAAAGACTTCAATAAAGCTTTTGGAAATTATAAACTAAGTTTTTAACCAATAAAAATCAGCGTATTCATCTGTGACATCATTTGAGTTAATATGACATTGAAATGCATAAACATTAACAAATTTTCAGAGAATTTATAACTGCAACAGATTGTTCATTTTCTATTCTGATATAGATAGGAGACATTTTAACATGCATGGGGGGGGGGGGGTTTTAAAATTTCTCATTTAATTATTTGTTGATATAATATAGAATTACTTATTTATACTTGGTGCCACTGTGAACTAATAATTAGTGCAATAAATAGGAGTTATATATATAATTCCTATTTATTGCACCTTAAGTTTTTACTATATTTATTGTAATAATATAATTAAATTTAATAACTTTATTAGTAGGGTATCTATGTTCAATACAATAATTAATTTTCTTTACAGTTATATTTCTAATGATTTTCAGTGAAATGACAAAATGTAATAATATTTGCATTAAATGTGTGTTTTTTTTAAATTAATTATATAGTTACTCAAAAGATGACACTACATGCTTTATAAAATTAATAATATTTTATGTTAGTATCACTGTGTATGTTGGTAAGTTTTTTTTTATTTCCAATAAGTTTTATATCAATAGTTAAGGTTTTTAAATATATATTTATAGACTTATTTTTATGCAGTACTGCTAATACTGCCTTTGAAACATTAACTTGGTGTTGTGTTCACGAGGTAAGTTTTATCATCTTCTAGTTTTTCTTAGAATGATTTTAATTCTTTTCTAGTAAGTAGCCTAATTAAATCATATTGTTATATATTATTAATTAGTATTGATGTATTTTATTTGGTAATAATTATATATCTATAATATTTCTTCTTTTCCGTATGACCCAGTGTATAGGCAAGTTACTGAAGGTTGGCTGGTCACAAAACATTGTCTAAACATGCAATCTAAGGCCAAGAGTTGGCTATTGTACTACTGTTTAGACTAGTTATGCTTAGATTTATAACTTTATTTATATTATTTAGGATTATATATACACCTTATTTTGAAAGAATAATTTATTGTCCCTCCTTCCTTCCTAATCAGGCGATTCTGGAAAAATCCCTGCTTTTGATGCATTATAAAATACATAATCTTATAAATGTAAGTGACAAAAACATTTCCTGGACGTATTAATTTAACTATACATATATATATCCTATTTACAATTTGAATTAAGTTTTATGTATAGCAATCCCATCATCTTTTGTCAAAAAAAATCTTTGAATCTACAACTAACTTCAATTATCCTAGTTTTCCATCAAATTTTTATTTTTCATTTAATTAAAACTCAGTACATCCAGATTAAAAAATTTTATGTTCTAAAATTTAATTTCACATCAAGCTAACTTTCTTCCATACAGATGATTACTTAAACTGATACTATGTCAAGATAGCCATTGCATTTTCTAGCAGTATTTTCATAGCAAAAACATTTATATTACAATGTAGCTGTAGATAAAATTATGCTGAAATTTGTTTTATACATACCTGATCTTCTAAAAAGAGTTGATTAGCCTTGTGGACAAGATGTTCAACATTGATTATACCTCCTAAAGTTTTTACAGCATCATACTCAATAAGTAAAGTAAGAATCATCAAAGCTTCTACCATTAACTGACGATACTCTGGCTGAGGGATACTGTTGAGAACAGTCTCAACTTCAAGGGCAAATTTCAATTCACCTGGTGTCATCTATTTCAATAAAATAAAAATGCAATTTATCTGGATTAGTCATTTGTAATTGGTAGGCCATGAAAATTTTTAAAAAGAGTCAAGACGTAAATATCAAAATTTGGTTTTGAAAGAATAATCACATTCAAATTAAGATCAGACACTGATAACATATACAATTGTAGTAAAAAAGAAAAAGTTTTTTCAAGCATTTAATCTTTTCATTATAAATTTAAATAATGATATGTACAATAATTTAAAAGTATAGTATATATAGTAATTTTTAATGTGTACATTATCTTTGCAAGTTTTGTTTAAATTGGCTAAGTGAATCATCAACCAAAAGTATGATAAATTAAACAAGTATTTGCATATCAATAGGAAAATGTTATAGAATATAATTTTATTTCATAAATTCATTATCTAGAAAAAATATAGGTATAAGACAAAATAATAGGAATATTCAATTTGAAATGTGTTGTACTAATACAATACAGCCTCACCACACGTCACAGCAATTTGCCTCCTAGTGGCAGCAAAAGAGACAGTATTAGTTCAGCATATGCTGGTGTGAAAGTTGTAAAACTAAATTCTGTTTTCAGCAAAGCAATATTATCTTCACCACACAAAGATACATGATTATTGTAGCTCGCCCCGCCAAAGCGTCCATGTCTAGGGGGTTTTCAAGGACCACTGTATCAAGAGCTATAACAGCCTACAAAAAACTGGGAAAGGTGTCCTTTACAAAGCAGAACAGTGGGCAAAAGTTGAAGTTGACCAACCACCATACATGAACATTGAAGAGAATAGTTGCCTAAAGAAAAAGACAACACAGCTGCAAATAACTTCTAAGGTAGATAATTATTTTCAGAGCCCTATATCCACCAAAACTATCCAACAGGAGCTGGGAGCATTCATAGCAGAGTTGTAACAATGGGGTGTCCACAAAAAATATCCTCTCTAACTCTTTTTTTTTTCTGCCCAGCTAAATTGGTGTGTCACTATAAAAGGATGATAATAGAGAAGAATAGATGTTAGTGAATGAAATAGCCACTCATAAGTTAGAGGATTTCTTTTTTTGGGTGGTTGGGGGAGTTTGAAAGGTTGCATCTCATTTCAGCTAAGTATTAATTGATTTTTACTCTTTAGCTTGTCTTGTTTACATATCATGTAATCATTTCTAGTGTTTAATTTAATAAAAATAAATTATTGCAAATACCTATTTGTGTTCATTTTAAATGGCTTCTGTGCTGCATTCAGATTCCCTAGAATCAAATTAAATGAGCGTGATCTTCAACCCAATCAAGAGGAGGAAGTACTGAAACAAAGTAGCCATCAAAGATGTTAATACCACCGCAGAATGCTATGAAGTGACAACAATGGTACAGAGACCTCCAAAACAGGACACCATAGCAATGGGAATAAGTAATCTGGTCTACCAAATTATCATTTACATTATTTCAGATCGCCAGACATGTACCTCTGGCGAATACTGAGAGAAGCATTTTATGTTGACTGTCTGGTTCCTACTGTGAAGCATGGAAGGGGCTCTGTGCAATTGTAGCTTAAGGCCACTTATAGCCCTGGGGGGATCAAAGGCAAGCATTATCACAATATTCTTGTAAATTATTTACACTCTATGCTTCATCAAGTATGGTTAGATAAGCATCTCACATGGTGTGCTCAGTCCCCTGATCACATCATTGACACTTTGTGGAGTTTTTTTAAAGAAAAACCATGTTTGGTTTTCTCCTCTACACACACTACTTGAACTCAAGACCACTCTGCAGGAAGAATGGTTTCGAGTTCCCTTACATTTTGTGCAAAACCTTTATTTGTGCCAATGGTGGTCAAAATCTTTACTAATTGAAATTTAGCATTCTTTGGCAGGTGTTCCTATTATTTTCCCCTATACCTGTACATCAGATGCAGAACAATATATATAGTGTTTTAAAATTAAGATATGACACTTTTCCAGCTGCTTTTATGAATAATATCTTAACCCTCTCACTGCATAGTTATTTTATCAAAATAGGTTCAAAAAGTGTGTATTTCAAATCTATTTTACAGTTAAAATTTTTGTAAAACCGATTTTATTTTAAAACATAGAATTAGATGATAAAAATATATACATAAAAACATAAATGAAAACAGGAACAGTACGGGTTGCACAGCTAAATAGGAAAAAATGCATACACGCAGAAATCGCAGGTTGCACCAATTTTGCTACATCTACGTTGCCAGTGGAAATAGCGAGAGGGTTAGTAAGTCCCTCTTGTGATAGATAGATGCAATTATGTACACAGCAATGTACTATGGTATAAATTATAAAACGATATCAACATTTAAAAAATCATTGAATGAATAAAAGATAGAAATGAAGATTGCTGCACATGGAAAAAATTAATATCAAGTACTGCATTTGAAGAGGCATATCAAAAAATATGCGATAACCCCTTATAAAAATGAAGTGCAGTAAGATTAAGACATAAAGCAATTTTACCTCTCTAGTAAGTTGCTGGTTTAATATCTTTCCTTCCACTGAAAGTCCTTGGCACTAGGAAAAATTACAGTAAAAAATGTTTATTTACTATAATAAATAACATTTTTACCACACAAAAATTTATTAACTAAAAATTATACCACATTTGTTAAAAAAATGCTTAATATGAATACTTTAATTACTTACACGTTCTAAAACAGACCAAATTCTGGGATAAAATCCTCGTGGGACTCGATTCAAAGCTCCATCAAGCCTGCGTCTTCGTAACCACTGACCTTGTCGATCACTTTCAAAATTCCCTTCATCTGATTGTCCATCTTTACCCAATATAATGTCCACAACACTTTTCTAGAACAAAGCATTGCATTTCACATGAAAAAAAAAGGTATATTACTAATATATCGAAATTCATGTCAATACATACCTGCCAAATTTTATTCTTAGTGTATAAAATGTGTATGTGCTTACTTCAGCCTCTACATTTATATGGATTTTTCAAAAAATTTTCATTCTCCCAGAAATACTCCCCCTACAGATCTTATTTTTACCATTTTATAATATAAAAAAAAAACTGCAAAACACATTTCCATTAAGTCTTTCCTTTTTCCAATATATTGTATTTCATTAATTATAATTAATAATAATCAGTTAGGAACTAATAATTATTAGTTCCTAACTGATTCGTAAACACAGCTTCATTAAAGCAAGGCATTTTTATTTTTTTCTTCCTCTGTATAAACTTTCTAGAACTCAAATTCATTTTGTGCATTGCACGTTAGCATTCTTGACATTTCATATGAACAAATGGGTTGTCCATTTTTAACAACTAACCAATACTTCCAAACATGAAAAAAATATGTATTTTGTGACATGTGATACTGACAAATGCATTCCTCACGGTAGCCAATAAAATCGTTCCCATCATGTGAAAACTCCATAACACATCACGAAGTAGAAATCAAGACGTAATTACTCAAAATTGGATCGTTTTTTCAAGGTTGATGTGCAATAAAATGTAATCAGAGTGCTTTTTATACTTTTCTTGCACACCAAAGTCTGATATTGTCGAGCAATAAGGATATGGAAGGACTAAAACAACTGTTATAATAAAGACAGCTTTTAATGTGAAAGAGTATGTGATTTAAGTACATGAAACAAGAGATAGTTTACTTTAATGCTGCAATTCAAAGCAGCCATTTTACAATTCCAAATTTTATCATGGATTCTAGTGGAGAAAATTTTTAACTTGCTATGAATGAATTTTAAGAATGTGAGATATCCTTTGAACACTTTGTTTCATTTATGCCACATCATGCTGCTGTAATGCAAGAGACAAAATGCAATTGTTACCTATTTTAAGAAAAAAAATAAGAACTTGACCCATTGAAGACATTTAGAGAAAAAAGTACATAGCCTGAATTCTCATTTTGAAAAATATTTTTTAAAAATAGTTAACAAAATGAGGATAACCTTTACTGTTTGCATCTTAAGAAATGACAAATTTCTGTCATCAGTCATCAACAATTGAAAAATAAAAGATGGGAATTCATATTTCCAGTCTTCAAAGAGCTAATAATTGGTATGGGCTACTCAGGTCATTTAATACATTTGGCATAAGAAAAGGGTGCTACCTTTAAAAGTTGATGAATTGTCAGTATATATATTTTACCATATATAAAGTTTTCAATTTGCAAAACAAAGTCTTAAAATTTTTTAAAGCATTCATGTACTTAATGGTTATTGCTTGATCATAGTCTTAATGTCAACTTCCAATTTGGTTCTTAACTTCTGTAAATGTAATTTTTTTTTATAAATATAATCTAAAAATTGAGTTATTTCACTACATTTTGATAAAAGTATCTTCATTATAAAGTCATTACTTTTTTTTATGTGTAACTAAACATCTTAAATGCCTTTAAGTTAACCTTAGTGAATGAGTTTTTATAAATCAAAGGAAAAAAAGTAGTTTACTCTCAAGTCCTTTTCTTGCTAAAATATTTTTTTGCAAAATTTTCTTCACATTAATTAAAAAATTTGCTAGAAATATTGCTCACAAGTTATTTTAAAAATTTCCTTGAAATCTTGATAACATGCTTTTTCACAATTGGTCATTTTCAAAAGTTGGCAGGCACACAAATGTATTACTGGAGATTAGGTAAGGGAAAATAAATTTAAATGTAACATGGAACTCAAGATTTATACTACAAGAAAAATAAAAACAAAATGTACACCATTTCAATACATAAATAATCAATGGCTATGGAAGACATAACTTTCATGAAATTTGCTCTCGAAAATAATATTATGCAGTAAATAATTAAAATTATGATTATTACAAGGAGAGAAAGAGATACCAAAAATTTAAAATTTGTACACATTTCAGACATGCATTTAGTTAATTATGATCTCATCAAGAAGAAAAAACAAAATATAACAAGTATATAAATCAAATTTTTGTGCCCATATGAGAATGAGAATACATTTTAAAGGAATCATTTATCCCTCAAAGAGAGTACATGCTTCATAAATTTCTGCTAATTTAAAATGCAAATAAATTTAAATTTAGGATAAATATACTATTATTATACAGAAACACCCATACACATAATTTTTCATTATTCCTACACCACATAATGAGTAAAATTCCTTCCTTACCTTACTTTGGACTTTGCTTGGATTTGCAACAGATACAACACCACTTCGAGCTAAAAGAGAGAATATACAACACTATGAATAGAATCATATATAGTAGTTATTAACTATAAAGTATACATTATAAGGAAATACAATTATAAAAATATTAAAAATTGTTTACCATATAATTGTCTATTCCTTAATTCTGAGAGCAATAAAATAAATTCGAAATATTCAGATTAATTATTATTCCAATTTCAAAATACAAATTAAGCAGAATAAATAATGATATACATACCACTTTTTACTACAAATTCTTTTCCACTTAATATATGATGCAAGAGCATTTTTACTTCAAAGGGACTTAAGTTGAGCAAATGTTCAGATGCTTCATCACCTATTGCAGAAAAATTTTAATGGGCAAAATTTTCAAAAAATGTAATGCTCCATATATAATTTCATAGTATAAATATTAGAATGAATTAAATGATTATATGGATGCCATAACTGACATGCATTAATGCAATAAGCACAAAAATTTTATGATGTAGTAGAATATTGAAATAAGGGTTAAAGTTTTTAGAATAGGGGGCATCTTGGCGAAGTCAATTTTTTGGCGACCCTAGCAACAAATTTAGCGACAGCTGTTCCGAGAGAGAGAATTGACAAAATGGAATTTTGCATTTAAAATAAAGAAATATAAATGAGAAAAAAATTGCTGAAATATTTATAAAAAAGTTGTTGGGCCCCTATTCTACATTTTAACCAAAGTAAGAATTAAGTGTGTGAAGAAAAAGTTGTTCTGATATTATGCAATCAAGTCAAAATCCAAAAAGTGAGAAAATTTAAAAAAAGAATGAATATGTAAAACTCTAAACAATAACGGATACAAAAATAGGTTTTGCTATTTAGAAAAAACTGGTCAATAAGAGAAAATGAAAAATTTGAAAAAGGCATTTTATACATACATATAGCATTTCATTACGGTAATCAGTTACTTAAACCAAAATCTACCTATAAATCTAATTTAAATACAGTTATTCATACAAAGTAATTAAATTTATAACAATAAAAATTGTTAAAATAATTTGATTACATAAAAATTAAAATCTACCTGAGCATTTTAGTGAGCGAGCTAATTCTGAAGCCATTACTTGGATTATCAATCCAACTCTTAAACGAAGCATTTCCATGAAGAGTTGAGGTTCTGTTCTTATAAACATAGCTAAGTAAACTAAAAGCTCCTGGTAAAAAAATAAGAAGAAAATTCAGGGTGAAAAAGCAAGTTTTTGTTTAATAATAATAGTAAAAAGGAGCAATAATATTTTTTAAAGTTTAATCAAAATTAATTGAAGATATTAAGTTAATTATACTTAAATCTCAAACTCTATTGAAATTTTAATCAATGAGTTGAGTTTTTGGTAAATAGCAAAATATGTGGAATAAAATATAATACATGAGTAAATTAAAGCAAACTTAGCAATATTTTCTTTTGCTTATTTATTAAAAAATATAAATACACTTTCTGCATAATCAAAACTTTATTTTTTAAAGAAACATATCTAAAAGGAAATTCAAGATAAAGTAAGATTTAAAATGAAAGTCAATTTTTGCCAAAATGATTTGCTTATTTATAACAATACTTACTTGAGTTAACATAGCAGTACTTTGATCACTTCCGTGTGCAGTATGAATTATTGCTATTAAATCTTTAGATGGAATAGGTCTAGAATTATAAAAAAAAAATTCATTGCATTCATAACATTTTTTAAGATAAATTATTATTTAATACATATGTTTAACAAAGAATTTTAAAATTAGAATGCTGAATTACATTTCTTAAAAGGAAGAAAAATTTTAATTTTAAAATAATAAAGTAATTGAAAATGGAAAATATCTTATACCTACTGATTTGAAAAGTACGATTTTGAAATTGAATTAAGTTTTATCAATCTCCAACTAATTAATTTTTAAAATTACTAAGCTAAATAAATGAAATTAAAAAATTAAAATATCATGGAAAAATATGGTTTAAAAAATACACAGTATAAATATTCATATTTACATTTAAATATTCTATACTTTAAAAAAAATCTATGTTAAGGTTTAAAGACAATTCCAATATGTTTTTAAAAAATAATGCATTTTACATATTTTTAGAATGTTAAATTGAATACTTGGTGAACGATTATTTTATTTGATAAGAAAAAAATAGAAAGTTACAGACATAAATTAATTAAATCCCAGTTTTGATTGTAAAAAATAGCAATTATTAAATTTATTATACTAAAATACATTTCAATAATGAATGCATGATATAATTGAAACATATTATTTAAACATATAAATAAATATAGCGAATTTCATATAACTATATTTATCTACATAAAATAATTTTATCAGCAAATCAATATATAGCAAAAAATTGTTGCTTTAAAATCTGATTAATTGAACAATGAATCTTTCACTAATATAAATTTTCATCAAAAGTTCATAGAACAATAAATGCATAAATTTAATATGAATAAATTACCTAGTAATAGTTTCCTCACAAGTGGATGGCATACCAATGGTAACTTGTTTTTGTCTAACAAGTAAATCTGTAACAGCCTACAAAACAAAAGAGTTAAACATTAACAAAATTTTAAATATCATAAGCATAAAATTATATGAAAAGGGCATTTGTTTTAAATTAAAATTTTTCTGAAGAGAAAGAAAAGGTAAGTTACAACTTTTATTAAGAAAACTTCAACTTACTTTAGCTAAATCTTCAACTTTTTTACCCAGCATGCCGGCAATATGCCTGACAAGGGCCCACTTCTTTTCATGACAAGCCTATTAAGAAACATATATAGTAATCAAAAGCATTAGAAGATACTAAAGAAGAATAATAAATGTGTATTAACATGTATCAAGAACGATAAAATTTGTGAGAATGATTTACTTTTTCATATAAATCTTTCAATAAATCTTTAATTGTAACCACTTCATGCTGGCCTCCTAAGCCTGTATCCCAGTTTACACCTCTAAAAAAACATGGATATAAGGGGATCAAAACATATTACATAAATTAATATAAAATTATATAACAAGTAAATCAAATTAATTAAGAAGAAAACCTAATCGAATAAAACCTTTTATTTGGGATTGCATAAACAAAATAAGTTTTATTTTATTTTGAGAAAAAGATAATGCATTTAAAACAAAGTTAATAAAATACAAAATAATCATCATGATCCACAGATAAAAAGCTATTTTAAAATACAAACCATAAAGAAAAGATCAGTACTGATTTCGAAAAAATTTTTTTAAGTAAATATATATAAATACATTTAAAAAGATTGTGTTAAATGTGAATACATGAAATATATTGAATAAATATATTACTAGGAACAGAAGTAATCTTCTATTCAAAATTATTTTTAATCTCATAAAAATTCAAAATTTATAGCTTTAAACAGGATAAAAAAATTTTAAAAATTTCACTTAAATTTAATATTTATAATAAGCAAAATCAAGACTAAAAAAGACAATAATGAGTAATTAAATCTCACAAATAACTCACCTATTTCCAACCAAATAATGCAAAATATCTCCTTGTTCTTCTAAAGACTCTGTTTCTTTGAACATAATCACCAAATCTTCATCATTAACATTGTCATATTGCCTATCAGATAGGGTACGAACACGTGTAGTATTCCAACTATCTACTTCATCAGGTTCTACGGAAGGTGATGGCGTTCTTCCTCCAGACTCTGTAGGAGAAGAATAAGGAGATTCTGAATGGACTGAGAGGCCCTCCAAACCAGGAGAAATAGGAGGTGGACTGTGAATCTTTTCATAACGTTCACGTAGATTGACCAAATCTGAAAATAAATATTTCTCATTCTTATGAAGTAGGATATCATACATATATATATATATATATATATATAGTATTTTTTTATATTATTTAAAATGCCACTAATATTTTTTGATTATGAACACTGATTTTCACTATCAAGAACTATTTTTTAACAATAATTCATGCAAATTATATCTCTACAATTACTGCAATGTAATATCAAAATACAAAAAGTAAATTCATAACTATTTTATTAAGAATTAATTATATTATCATGTAGCTAGTTCTTAATAGATTATAACCTAGCAAACTAATCCATTATTCAGTGAGGGAGAATCATATTTAAGTTTTAAAATACTATTAAGAATGATTTGTCTTTTTTTAATATACTGCAAGACAGAGGGAGGATATAAAAGAATTAAATAAAGGCATAATAATATCAAAATGATTGTAAAAAAGAATTTTAAGCCATAAATTTATAAGTAGCATACAGTACTAAATTTTCTTAGCATTGTAATTTTGTGAATTGTAACTAAAATCTTAGAGTAAGAAGGGCAGGGAAAGGAAAAGTATATTTCTATAACATTTATTAACCTTTTTTATATAATTGGAAGTCACAATAAAAACCACTTATTAATAAAAACAGCGAATAACTAATCATCGACATTACTTAAAAGCTTTTATTCAATTCCTGAAATTACTTCAATATTAAATTAAACCAAATAAAATGTTTCCAAGACGATTTTCTTTTACGAGTTCTGCTCTCAAATTTAATTCATGATTAAAGTGTTACATTTAACTTATTAAGATGACAAAAAAAATATAATAATAATTGTATTAAAAACCTATACTAAATTATTTTAAAGGCATACAATTAATTATAACTATTAACCAAACAAGTACATTTTTAATGAAATAAGGAATAACTTACTGTACATTAATTTTGACAATAAATAATAACAAATGAAATTTCCTTAATTTTTTCCCAGAGACTAGAGAAAAAATTAAGGAAAATAAATTATATCTTTACCTTACAGAATGTCTTACCTGGATCATATTTATCTACTTGGATAGACCTAGTACGCTTAATAATGCCACTAACTCCAGACCGTCGAGATCGCATTGAACTCTTCTTTCTTTTAACAGACATGGCCCCATAAGGCAATGTTGGTCTAAGAAAGCATTTGTTTAATTCTTTTTCTAGATAATCTCTTACACTTGAATTTAAGCCTGAAATTAAATCAATCATATTTCATTAAACTAAATGTAAAGTAATCAAAATATGCTCGTTATTTAAAGATAATTTACAACAAACAAATACTGTAATTTAATATCTTAACTAAATTTAACCTTTCAGTTAAAATATTTTATTTTAGAGCTCTGGGATAAAATCAACATGAAATACTTTAGCAGAAAGAAATTACTATTTTCTGATATTATATATATATATATATATATATATATATATATATTATTATAAAAGTATTTTATATTAAAATATATAAATAAATATAAATATAAAAATTTAAAATATAAATATAAATATATATATATACTAGTATATATAACTTCTCAGCATATTTCCAAAAAATTTTGAATTTTTTTTTTTACCTGACAAGAACTATGTATTTAACAATAAGGAAGAAAAGTAATTCTAAGGAAATGCTTTTAGCAATCCTAAAAATTTAATTTCAAGAAATATTTATAAGGAAGAAAATATAACCTTTTAATAATACATAAATACTTTTAACTAAAGATGATTATATTTAGGAAGGAAAGAGATTTAACTTTTTCTACAGATTGATGGGGGGGAAAAATTTGCAATGACTATCTTTCAAAGTAACAAGGCAGTCCAAAATAAAAAAAAAATTTAACTAATAATGCATAAAAAAATTACTGAAATACTTTATGAACATAAACATATGAATCACCTGAGAGCATAACATAAAAATGCACACATTTTTGTGTTTTTAAAATTAATCATAGCTTAAATAATTCTTGACTTAAATTATGTAACGAAATTATTTTGTCACATTAAAAATAAATCTCACTTTCTGGATCTCCTTCTTCTTGATTGTGTAAGAAACTTAAACTAGTAATACAAGAAGTGCTCTGAAAGTCTTCCAAAGTCCCAAGAGCAACTCTAAAAATAATATAAATTTAAAAATTTAGTTTCATCCATCATTCCCTAATCTTGAAGTTTAAAATTACTCGTCTGATAAATAATTACAAGAATAAATATACTGTTAATTTTATAAGTAATACAAATCATAAGCAGAATGTTCAATGATTTAATGTTTTTCTATAGATATATCAGCTTTTGAATTTGCTCCTTTTAAATTATTCTCTTCAAATGTACTTAGTTGGTGATTATCACAAACCAACTTCTTGTCACTTCTTGCTTGATACCAATTTTTATACATTCAATTTCATTAAAAACATCTTTTTCCTTCATTATTCATAATTAAACTTTTAAACTGTTTTAATTATTAAAATGGGAAAGTTTCACTTAGCTTTTTAACACAATATGACTTATCATGACTCAGTGACAAAAAATTCAAACCAATGAACCAATCTTGCAGAGAAGTTTTTTTAAGTCACTGCTTTTGATGTTGAAAGTAGGTTTGCTTCAACACAATCACTTCTACAAAATTCATTTGCAAATTATCAAGGTAAGCTCATATTTCCAATACAGAACAAGGTTTGAATGGAGAAACTAAGTTCATTCATTACCATTAAAAAATTAAACATAAAATAAAAGTATATAGAAATTGCAGTGCACCTGTAAGATATATAAAATATGGGTTCATACAAAACAGTTTACATAATATCATAAAAGAAAATTTTAGATACTAATCTTTATAAGTTTCTTTTTTAAACTTAAATACAATTTTAATGTTTTCTAATTTAAAAATTTTTATAAAATAAATTTTAAAATAACTCAAATTTAGAACATAAAATTTTTACATTAAAAATGTAAACAGAATTTACATTTTGAAATGCTTCCCCCCCCCAGTTTAAGAGATTTTTATAATTAACAATACAAGCAGTAAATCATTGCATAAATGCAATTTTTTGTTCCTACAAGGAACTCATTATTCCAATTTGCTGACTTTCCTGATGGCACACAGATGGTAATGAGTGTTTGAATGACCAAACTTAAGTTCCTCAACAAGTTCCTCACCAATTATGATGCGATTTTCTTTCATCAGGGTTTGCAAGGAGATCTATTGGAATCTACTGATTAATCTCTACAGAACTTTCAAGATGAGGCTCAATTCATCTTATCCTGTAGTTTCAGACTCACAAATTCTAGAAACATTGTTGATACTCTAGTTTTTATGCTTATTTAATCCTTATACTCTGAAATAATGTTTTTTGCACTCTCCATTTTACTGTTGCCTTTATTGAATACATAAGGAAAAAATGCAGCATACACTCCTTGCGGTTACATCCATTATAATTATGAATAAAATAACTGCTAAAATTGAACTGCATCAATCAAAACATGACAAAGCAATTTACTCTACCTGCTTTTGCAAGTTGATGCAGGTAATTTATCCCTTTTTCCTTTGACTTTTAGATCATGTAATAGAAAAAACTGTATAATCTAATGCCTTAGCTAACACTAAGTTTATTAATAGTTTAACTTTTTACATATCAACGTTTCATAAATAGAACATAATTTTAAAAATGATCTGAAGTATACAATTTCTTATACTCATATTGTTCTATAAAAATTATAATCTAGAAAGAAAATACAGAGTTATTTTTAAGTATAAAAGAAATATTGCAAAAATAAATACAACAAATTCAAAATTCAACAAATGTTTTAATTCCTTGAGAAGAATAAGAAATGATCATTCTGTTGATAGAATATAAATTATTTCAGAAGACCTAATTTACTTTACTATCTGGTAAAATACAGCATATTCCATACATGGAACAATGGTGTGTAAAGTTATTGTTTTCAACATAATACAGTACACAGAAGAATGGGGGGAAATTTTCTGAATGAAAAGACTTCCAGTAATTGTGTAAAAAAATATTTGTCAATTTTTATATATTTTTCAATTTTGCTATATATATCCCTAATGCTACTTTCCCCTTAAACACTTCAAATAGATCTGAAATGGATTACTCACAGCTAGACAGTAGAAAAAAAACCCTCAGATTATAAAAAAGCCCCCAAACAATAATTCCTTTCCCTTATTTCTTATTTTAATGAGTTTTTATATTTTTTCTTGTATTTTTTAACTTATTCATTACTATTTTCACCCTTGTGCCCCTTTTCATGTTGGATAAAAAACCAATAATTATGTGTAAATTTCATAGTAATTTAATATTAATATAGTGCAGTTAGCATTTTATGTGTCTAGAATAGTATTAAAAACATATAGTTTAACTACCTCCAAATTAAATGTTAAAAAAAATTATCCTTGCCTTGTTCCATTAATATATCCACTTTTGAGCTTCTTTATCGTGGATATCATGGCTAAGGGAACTTTATCTTGCTCTAAAAGTGGTAGAGAAAAGATGACAGTAATAAATTGTTAATCACAACTTATTATATTTATAAGAATGAAAAGATTGATAATAAATTGAAAATTCAGTATTTAAAAGATATGCAGAGTTAATTTTAGAAACATACTCAAAGGCAAGAACAAATATAAAGAAAGCATAAACAGAAAATGCGTTGTGTTGAAAATAAGTTGTTAAAAAATAAGTGCAATAAAAACAGCAAGCAAAATGAAAATTAAAAAAATACTGCTTTTTTCTTTACACTCAAACCTACCCAAATAATAACGATGGAATTTCAAGCACATTGTGGGACGACCAAGCATTAACCAATTTGTTCTAAGAAAAGCAATGTCTGATCGCATAGTACTGGCAAGGAGTTCTATATCATTAACTAGATAAAAGTCTTCTCGGTCAAGGTTCTACATGCAAAATAAAAGAAATGGTAAAAAATGAAACTAAATTCATGCTAGATCTTAAAAAAAAAAACCCTAAAAAAATTTTTTTTTCTTTAGATAATTATTTAGAAAATAATTGTATAATTTATTTTTAATGCAATTATCTTAGTAATATTCAAAATTAAGGAAAGATATTTGAATTCATATTAAATTTATTATTGTTGAAAATAGTTCATTAACACATGAAGCATATAACCTGTTCACATGTGCTCAATACCTTTAACACATCCATAATATTTTGGCATTTTTTTTATTTTTTTAAAAAAAACATATGCATTGCAACTAATTATAATTTGCAGACATACTGGATGATAGGTTTTGGTGATCCAGTCGTCTTATTTCAAGAATTTTTTAAATTTGTTTTACATGCAAGTAATTATGAAAGAAACTTTTTCAATGTTAACAGATTAAAGATAAATATTTATCACTTTTAAAAAATGCAAATAATCCTCACTCAAAGAATTTTTTTTACTACTCTAATTTATATACATATATATATATTTATATATATATATAAAATTTATCTATCCTATTTAATTTACTCCTGCAATTATTTAATAAATAATGTTTTTAACAAGACATAACTATGCAAAGAAAATATTTATCAAAAAATATTTAAATATTTATTAAATACACTGAAGCTTATATAATGATTGTTTATTTATTTATTTATCTGCCTAAAAGAAGTTTAATATTTTAATATTTACAATGACTTAGGATTAGTTTTTATTAGAAAATATACCCATTTATAAAAAATATTTTTTTTAAAATATATAATTTTTTTACACATGCAATCAATTAGTTTCTTTTATGTAAAACAAATTAAGAACTAACTATATAAAACATGCCTAAAGACTGCTATAAAATTTACTTAAGCATACAAGTATAAAGCAACATAGAGTTTAACACAGATACATTTTTACAAGACTTTATTTCCTAACAAAAAGTAATTGCAGTAAAATGTATACCAGAAATTAATATTCAAATTTAACATTTTAATTTAAAAACAAATTTTGTAATCCATTTAAAACAAGACATTTTCGAGCAATAACTTTTAATGCTTATATAGATTCAATTTAGTCTCCAAAATAAAAATCACAAAAAATGTTATGAAAGATACAAAGATATTTACAAAGTAAAAAATCACTATTTAATAATAAACAGTTTGTGTATGTTTCTAACAACTACCATATGCTAATGATATTCAAATTTATGTTGCAAAACTTTCATGTCCTTATCAATGACATCAAAATTGGGCTTTTTAAAGTTCCTTCACACATTCAAAAAAAAACAATTATATATTAAATAAGCATTTATTTGCATATGAATATTTTCATATAAAGAGATAATCAGATTCAGATTTTTAGATATACATAAAACAAACATTAAACAATATATTGGGTGTAAAAAAAATGCCTCTTACAATGTAAACTACAAACATATGAAGATAATGTTTTATCTACTGACAAGTAAAAAATTTAAGAGAATATGCACATTTTTATTGGCAAATTATATTTAAGTTACAAAATTAGGCATAGGATATAATCTAATATAAATGCTCATTTTTTTAAAAAATTCAATTCATTCAAAGAATTTATTAAGAAAATATTTTAAAATGTAAAATGAAAACATATTACAATGCAATTTAAAGGAAGTTTTGGGTTAAAAAACACAAGACAACATGCTCTTTGTAAATTCATTAATTTTATCCCCATTCGCAAAACTAGAGCTTGAATTAAACCATGCTTTGTAAATCCCTAGTATTCAGGCAAACATGTCAAATGAATGGAAATCTACAACAGAAACATGCACATTCAAACTATTCACAATGCAAGTACCGATTTCAATATTTAAAACTATAAATTTTCTGCAGTGCAACGATTGTGGGACATAACCCACCTATGATTGATTTCTGTAAATTTAAAACAACAGTGGGTCGCCCCAGCATATGCCAACTTGTCTTCAGAAATGCTATTTCAGTCTTGAATGTATCAATCAGAAGGTCAGTGTCAGATGCAAGGTAAAACTGTTGCTGATCTACAAACTATAAGTGAGTAACAAATACACAATGGAGTATCAAACACATACAGTGCAGATTAATAGCTTTCTTAACAAAAAATTTTTAAGAATTTAAATATAATTCATTAACCCCTTAACTGCCAATCAAAAGTTATGCGATTCACCTGCCAATGTCCCCATTTTTTCCCATAGGCACACATATGCGGTGTTTTAGGAGGTAAAGAAAAGGAACAAATAAGCAAATCTTTCTCCGAAATAAATAAATCTTTTGCAAGCACTTTCAAGGTCATTTTATGGCCATCCAAAGTCTTCTAAATAATTTTACTGATGGCAGCACAAAGAAAAAATTGTATTTCAAAAAGATGTATATATACATCAGGGGCAGTTAACACACTGGCTGAGTGAGAAGCATATATATGCCAGTGGCACTTAAGGGATTAATAATCATATTAATAAGAAGTTTCAAAGAATCTATAAAAAAATAGGAAAAACCAGCTTTTAAAATATTTTTTAAAAAGAGAAACACTAAATTATATACGAAATAGTCTTAAAATTTGCACCTGTTCAGATTAAATGAATATTTACAATAAACTTATTTCAATAATTATATGAATAGTTTATACAAAACTAACTAAATTAATGACTACTCAATCATGCAGTAGGTATCATTGTTGATTTATAAAATAGAAGTTACATGAGAACTATTATTTATAATATTTTGATAAAAATGCCTAGTATAAGATTAAATAATTAATCAAATCAAAATAATTAATATTTAAGGGTTTTTAATAGATATATTTAAAATCAAAACATTTAACTTTTATGAAATAAGAACAATAACATTTTCATAAATAGGAAGTATAACATATAATTTTCATATAATTAAAAAAAAAAGCTAGCTGAAAGCCTTTTTTATTATTAGTTGGCTTTACCTGAGGTGTAAATGCAAATATACGATCCTGTAAAGTATATAATTTGCTGGTACTCAGAAGGCCCACCTCTCTTGAATATCGACCTGACAAACCAAGTTTCTTGTTTTGACCTTAAAATAATGAAAACATTTCAATTCAAATAAACAATTTAAAACATTCAATTCAAATATTGATTGTTTATTCTCATATTTATATAGAAATTTTCCTTTATATTAAAAAAATTCCCTCAGAAAATAGTACTTTATTTAATATATTGTTTTATAAATTAAACTAAACTTAGTGGCACAACAGCCCATGAAGGCCAAGGCCTACTGTGCCCATCTCTGTTTTTATGATCTTGGGCAAGGAGGCACATGAGCAAATGTTTCAGTCAGGCGGTTAGGCTGATGCGATATTGTTTTATACACACATAAAAAAAGTAATTCTTAACTATAACACAATGACTTCTCTTAAAAAAATTATATTCTTTTACATAAATTTTGAAACATTTAATTCTAAAAAATTCAGGAGCAATCCTAATTTAGGTAATAAATTTACTTTTAGAAATAATTATATATTTTCAGTCAAAAGATATACCAATTAATTTGCAAAGTTTTGAAAAGTAATAAGCCCATAAGTCATTACAAAAGTATTGGCTACTCAACAAATAAAATATATTTAATTTAAACAACAGGAACATAAAATCAACTTTTTTTAAATATTTGTATTGTCGAGGGAAATATGTAGAAAGAATGGTACTAAAACTGAAACAATGTTATTGGAATAATAATTATTAAAGTTTATAATTTCAAATAATCATTGAATTTTGAGATAAATTTAAGCAATTAAGAAGTATGTTCATATTTACCAAGATATGAATAAATATGACTAAGAACTCGAGCAGGTTGAACTTCAACTGGAGCAACTTCTGAAATTGTTTGAGCATGAATTTCATGATTCTTTAATTTTTCTTTTACATAGTGATCTTCTGCCAATATCACAACTATTAAAGAATAATGCTGGTTAAACAATAAAAATATATTTTATGCATAAATTACAAATGTTTACACATAGATGGATGGAAATTTACCTTGAACAACTACATCAGGTTTTTGTTCAGAACACAATCGTCTATTCAACGGATCTAATTCTCCTGGTGCAAGGAAGCCCTTTTACAAAAGCATAATTTTAGAAAATTTAGTATTCTTAATTTTCAAGCGATATACAAAATTACAGAAAATTTAAAAATAATGAACAACTTATATCAAGTTGAAAAAAACAAAATAACTTTTCACAATTATTTAAGATTTTAAACAGCAATTTCATATAATAAACAAAGAAAATAAACTCAAAAGAAAAAAATTCAAATAATAGACTATTACAAAATTAAAGTTACTGCATTACGTCTTTTCATTAGCTTGTCTTGAATTTATTTACTTTCCTGAACTGATGTTTTTAAACTAATTTTTGAACAATTAAATTGATATTCATGAATAAGATATATACAAATTAAAATTCACTTATTTAGAAACTCACTTCTTGCAGAAGTCTACCAACAATATATAGAGACTGTGCCCAAATAAATGGTTTTTGTCCAATGGCCACTCTTTCTTGACTATGAGGATTTTGATACTCTAAATCTACCTATAATTTCAACAGATTAAAAATTATGCAGAACCATTAAAAAGTGTGTAAATTACACAGAAGTATTTATTTTATAAATTTGTATACATTATAGAAGTATTTATTTCAACAAATAAAGCTATTCAGGGAATATATAATATAAACAAAAAAAATTATATACTTTATCAGATGGAACTGTATATAATTCAGGCACTAGCTTTAGCCCATTTTCTTTTATTAATATACCATCCAGAGCTTCAGAAAATTCTTCCACCTAAAATTATTATTTTTTTTTTTAAGTTTAGTAAAATTACCAGCATAATTATTTTGCAAATATAACATATACAGTTTTTCCTTTTTATACAGACAATATTTCACAATGTTTTACTTACTGTTTCCCTATCTCCCCTGAAACAGGCATCAATTATGTAGTAACAAAAGAATAATGGCCATTCACATTCAATATTTTCAAAAACTTTCAATTCCCATGGTTCATAATATAATCTTTTGGAATCCTATAATATAACAAGATATTTTATCAATATATATTTCAGATGGCCCACTTAAGTTGATCCAAATATTAAAAATTTGTAAGCTTATAAAAATTACTTTTGGAAAAAAAGAGATTTCACTACTAAACAATGTGCCCCCCCCCCGGGGTCCCATTTTTTTGTTCAATAAAATAACAAAATTTACTGGAAACAATAAACTGGGGGTGTTTTAACTATATCTGAAAATAATCAATATATTGAATAAATTTAACACAGAAAACTATGTTTTTTACAAGGAGATAACAAAATATTAAATTCATTCCAGATTTCATATTTTCTTCTGATTCACAAGATAAGAGCTTTTAATAATTTTATTATTCCTACAGACATGAAATTTAAAAATTATCCAAGGATAAAAATAAGTACAAACCATTTAGAAAATTAGATATACAATGTAAAAAGCAGATAAGCATTGAATGGAGCAAAACTAATTTATTAATGAAGCATTATTTTGAAAAATAAAATGTAATAAAAATGATATATTAGCTCTTTTGTAAAAGATAAAAACTTTAAAATTTACAAGTTATACATTTTGGACCTTTTTATTTAAAACCTTTTATTCGGTTAACGTTCTTGTTAGAAAGATATAACACCTAAAATAATCAAAATATGATATTATAAAAAACACACATTACATAAAACATTTTGTCATACTATACATAACTATTTGTTTGCACTATAGTGTTTTATACTTCCCTTTGCTCTCTCTATCTGTTTATTATATTAACAAATAAAGGAAAATGAAATGCTTCTGAAAGCATCCTCCACAATTCTTTGACAAAAATGTACACTAATTCCAATACAAAATGATTTATCTCTCAAACAAAATGAAATATAGTTTTTTTTTAAAGTTTTCTACCTTCTTTCCTTTGAAAATAATAATACAACTGTTAAAATAAATATTTATTTTTTTAAAAAAGGGAGAAGGTGAAACATATACAATTAAAATATACATTTGCCATGAACCATGCAAAAACACATCGTTCTTAATATATTGACACACATTTTTTTTCTTTTTTTTCTTCTTTACTTTTTTACTTAACATACATCAAAACAGTAAGTACATAACACCAAAAGTAAAATATTAATCCTTGAAATCAATCAATTAGTGTAATTTACAGTTATGATTAATAAAATTAAGGACTTACTTCTTTGGCAGTTTTATAACCATCTCTCAAAAACCTGCGACATCCATACCTTCCCTAAATAAGAAATAAACGGCAAAAATGTATCAATATTTACATATATTTCTCACAAAGAATGGCAAAAAAAAAAAAGTGTTCATAATTCATAAAATTTAAAGAATAAATGTAAGTAAAAATGAATTTTAAAAGTTATTTTGTTATTTCTGATTATGAATCAAAAAGTGAAAAAAAAACATACTCTTAATTTTTCTTCTATAGTATCTCTAGTTAATTTAATGAGTTCTGGATTTTCAACAGCAAAGGCAGGAAATCCTATCACAGACAATAAAGCTGCATCTACCTCCTAAATAATGATAAAAAGAATTATCATACTTTTATGAATAATACATATATGCTTTAAATACAGTGAATGTTGATCATGGAGTTCCATTAAAAAATTCTGATGCATATCATGATTAAAACATAATCTAAACTTACCTTAGAGTTAGATTCTCTGGGTAACATGGACTGCAAAACTGCCTACGAAAGCAAAAATAAAATATTTACACATTGTCTACTTTAAATATTTTTCAAACATACTCTAAAGCAGGTTTAAACCTAAGGCATGTGTGCCACATTTTGCACACTGCACATTTCTCAGTGGCACTCTACACTATTCAACAAATTAGTCGATTTTTGAGTGGATGTAAATTGATAATTGACAAACATTTTCAAAATTATGGTCATTTATGGAATTATGAAAAAATCTGAAAGATAACTCTAAAGATAAATCTGCAGTTATTTTACAAATTATTGAATGTGATTGTTGGAGAGATTTTATTGTGTTTGTGAAGAGAGAAAGTTGCATGTACTCTGCTTTCAGCTTTTGGCTCCACATATCTATGTGAACAAATCTTTTCTCATATAAAAAGTATTTTGAATCCAGAAAGAAACTGTTTGACAATTGAATGTTCAGAAACATGTCAAATTGAAAGTCATAAATTATACCCCTGATATTACGATATGAAGTCGAGTGCTGCAAAGACAAGGTTCATATTAAAACATCTATTATTTTTTATTTAACAATATTGAAGGGTAATATTTATATTTTATGCTGTTTATTTCTTTTTTCAATTAATATGTTTAAAAGTACATAATATTTATACAGTTTTTAGTATTTTTTTATTTATGTTGAAGGAATAGTATTTTATGTTGTTTATTTTTTGTAAGTAAATAACTCTAAATGATGCAAAATTAATATATAATAAAATTGTAAATCTTTATTATTGACCTCTATTCTTAAACTCGGCATGCATTATTGCGAGAATCGAATCATTTCAAAAATGTCCTTCTGTGTGGCACACTGAATCATATTGGTAGATTGGTTTGGCACGCCACAGCTAAAAGGTTGCCAACCTCTGCTCTATAGAGAAAAATCTCAAATGAAAAATAAATCTTCCCAACAAGAATCTAAGATGTTAAAATTTTTCAACTCATGGTTCTCGGTCAACGAATAAACTGTAAATACCGTACATTTTGCATACTTTTTGGAAAAAGGCAGGCAGCTGAGCTTGAGAACCAGAGGTTTTTTAATTACATTGTTTTTGTGGGAAAGTAAAACTGATGTGTTTATCAAAACTCTCATCCATTTTCTACTTTAGCAAAAAACATAAGAAAGTTGATAAGCTATTAAAATTTTTACACCATTCAAGTAATAAACATTTTTAGAATTATTGAGATTCAAAAAGTTGCATATATTTGCAAACATTTCAATCATACAGATAAAATTCTGTACATAACAATTAAGTATTGAAGATCAAGTTGATTATAAAAAAAGATGACAAACTATTAGTGAAAGAAGGTTCTTATTTTTATAGTTAATTTTCTTTATCAAAAATATTTTCAAATTTAGACAGGACAGTTTCATATTTCTGGTTGAAGTCATAAAATGAGACAATTTTATAATTTGGTTTGAAGATAAATGAATGATTCTATTTTACTAATGAAATATACATTAAATATCTGAGGTAAAATCCAAAAGTTCTAGGACTAGGCATAAAGATCCTAATGACTAATATTTTAATATACTATAATTCACACAACAAACTTTAAAATAATCCTCCTGGGCCACCACACACTTTTACTAGTGCTCATACAACATCTGGAAACACTGCTGGAAGTTATCGTTCACAACCACCCATGAAGCTTGCAGTGATGTTGCTTTTACCCTCATCAGATAAGACACAAAAAAAGCATGTCTGAAAATTTGTATCATAAATGGAAATAATTAAAAACCACACAAGGCTAATTATAGTGAATAAGTAGGATATGAAAATCCTTTTTTCAGTTTGAGCTAAAAATGAAACAGAATGAGCAATGGGACCAATGTGTATAGGTGTGTTGTCACGAAAAGTAGACACATGTCCATTTTCCCCATCTGAGAGTAATGGATACCCTAAAGTGACATAAAATGTCTAGATAATATTATAAATTCACTGTTCTGCCTCAAAAACAAAATCTAAATAAAAAAACAATTGAGAATTTATTTTTTTAAAAAAAATCTTTTCTCTCTCTCTCTCTTTTTTTTTTTACTACAATTCTGCCAAACTTTTTCTGATTGTGATGTAAGAACGACTTCCATGTAGAAGTATGTTTGAGCTAATATAAAATATATAGTCCTAAATTTCATCAACTGTCATGAACTTCAAAAAGTTCCTAACTGGTTCTGTTGATCCATTTAATTAATATTCTCACTTGCCTTTTATTTTGTTTAAAGATCAAAAGAGGGGAGCAATGCATCATACACTTAGTGAATGCCAAGATCCTCTCTCATCTGGTCTACAAGCAACTGACAGCTAGTCTTCAACAAATGAATAGTCATAGCAATGTTCTCAAAGATTTGGCCACTATCTTTGGGAACACACAGAGGTATCAAATTAACATTTTCTTCAGTCTGCAAAGTCAGAGAGTCAGCCAAGGGATTTATAATCTGTGAAGGATTCTAATGCCTCTTTAAAAGGCTGATGCTACTAGTAGGTTCTTCATCTCAACATCATAGAATCATTGTGAGTATACATCTTTCTTAGTATTTCTACAGGTGTTTTATATAACTTAACTCAGTGGTGCATCAACCCATGAGGGCCAAAGTCTACTGTGCCCATCTCATTACACTTGACCTTGGGCCCTGAGGTGCATGAACAGGTGGTCAGTCTGGTGTGAAACCCTCAGTGTTAAGTTCACAAGCAAGCTGGGTACTCATTTATCAATCAACTGAAGGGATGAAAGGCTGAGTCAGCCTTGCCTACCCCGGGGTTTGAACCTTAGGCTTGTGGTGTGGAAGCATGATACACTAGCACTCAGTCACTGGGTGTTTTATTGGGGGGGACTAAATTTAGTTGAAAATTTATGTTTCATACTTTGTGCTTAATAATTAGTCAAACAGCAGAGAGAATGTCTGCATGTAGAGTTCAATATAGCACCATGATTAAAATCTTCCAGAATATAGAAGGAAGGGATGGTGGAATACATTTCAAACAGCATAACTTTCACTGCATGCTTTTGTTGCCGTAGATTACTACAGTTTCCAAACTTTTGGATCCTACCTTGTATAGGTAAGTGGATATGATGAACATAAACTAATTTTATTCATTGAAAAAAATACAGAAAGAAATAATTTTTACATGGCATTTTTGAGCTTCATCAGCAAGGACATGAATTACAGAAGATGGTCCACCACGACC
>BMAV01025412.1:458375-485841 GCA_019973955.1 Trichonephila inaurata madagascariensis
GCTTCATCAGCAAGGACATGAATTACAGAAGATGGTCCACCACGACCTCCAAAGAGATCTAACTCATTCATTGCTTCAAGAGCAGCCTGTAAATTTTAAATATATATATATATATTGTTTAACATGCACAGTACTTTTACAGCTAATTTAAAATCTATTACTATTAATTTAAAATCTATTCACATCAAATTCCTATAATGCAATCTCTAAATCTAAAAGGATAAAAATGGTATAAGTAAAAAAAAAAAAGCTTTTAAAAATGCATACTTAAAATGTAACAAAAACATGTAGATAACTCATTGTATTTCATATAAATCTTTCAGAAAACAATTAACAATACTAAATTTAAAAACTAAAACAGCAGTTCAAAAATCAATGTAATTTTTATTGCACTTTAATGTATTTTACCTTTGCCATCCCAATTGAACTAGCATTTAGTTCTGGTAGTCCATGATTAGTCTTATCACCTCTTTCCCAGATACCATAATCCTGAAGAATTAAAGAAATTTTTTTTATTAAAATCAAATTCAAGTGTATTAACTGAAATAAATTTAAGTTAAAAATTGAGCAATAGCTTATCAGCTATGGGAGCCATGGACTGACAACTGCTTTTCCAAGTTGCGGTCAACATAAACTTTGACAATATTATCAATCTGCAGTTGTTTCTCAGATAATGTCTATCTGACACAGACACCACATCAAAGAAGTACATTTGTTGATCCAACAGTAAATAAAGTGCAAGGCTTCTGCAAATGGAATCCAAAATTTCAAAAAGCGATTAAGCATACAAGACCTACAATACACCAACAATCAACTACTCCATTACACTTCCAATGGCTTCTTCTGCCTACTTCCATCCTGCTCTCTTCTTCCTCTTCCTGCCTTGACAGTAATATGATATAAAAAAATTGTACTGTATGGGGTAAAATTTTCTTCTGCTGAAAAAAGCTTCTGTATCTTCAATGATCAGCAAATTCTAGATTTTTATCATTGTAATACAACAGTAGAAAAATCTAGTTATCAGTAAAGCAGAAAGAAAATTACACCACATTCAAACTAACTATTATTAATAGATGGAGGATTTTAAAAATTAGCATCACTTATTTATAATACAGTTGGACCCCAATTTAATGAATTCATTTGGACCAAACATTTTGTTTTTTAATTTGGGATTATTCGTTATATCAGGATAAAAATAAAATAGAAATTTTTTGCACCTATTTTTTTGAAAATTTTATAAGTAATTTCATAAAAAATATTCACAGTTAGAAATTACACACTTTTTATACAATAGCTAAAAATGATATTAATGAATTATTATGCCCCAGTTACTTGGAAATTTTAAAATACTGACTAATACAATAAATACTGACTAACTCAAAAAAGACTTTATGCAGGGAAGAAAATGATGTGTCATTTACATCCTTTTGCATATGGTTTGAAAAATTGTAAAGCATTAGAACGTGTAATTTTTTTATAGGAGTTTCATTATAAATTTCTATTCAATTGCTCTGACAAATCAACAGTTTACTCAACCTCAGTTGAACAGATAGGTAGTCCATCATCAAATGAAAAAAATCATTAAAATCTTAAAATATCCCCTGTGTTGAGGAGTCGGATGAGATAAGGAAGGAATTTCCTATCCTATTCAAAACTTATACATTAGGTTACACTCATGACTCATCTGCACCTGTTAAGTCTAATAATGGTCTTTGACCTTTCCTGTCAAAATTTTCTGCAAACAAGAAAAGTCTTTTTCTGTTCCAGTCAAAAAGAGTATGTCATTTGAAAAGAAATCCAATTTTTTCTAATATAAACTAATACAAAAACTTTTTCGGCTGCTGAAATAATTCATCAAACAGGGGTTTTAGTTTTCATTTTGATTGGGAAAACAGAAAAATTTATTGAATTGCAAAATCTGTTAAATAGGAGTTTGTAATATCCGAGTTCCACTGTAGTAGCAACTAGTATAAATCAGACTTTGATGTATTTTCTACCTGTATGACTTCTTAGTCCCTATCACCTACTGGTTCCCAACCTCCAGGTCATGAACCAGTACCGATCCGTGGATCAAACGGTATCAGATTGCCCAAAGAACATTACATTAGTTCCATTTTTATTTACTGTAGTACATTTCTCTCTGGTTTGTGTGACTTTCCATAGAAATCACCTTACATTCCATTTTAAATCACTTTATATTTTTTGGGAGTGTAAATGTATTTTATTCTGAAGGCATGTTTAAATACAATTAAATTAAAATTATTACATCAAAACTATCTAAAATAAAAACAATGAATGTCCAGTCCCCTTAGCAGGCTTCAGCAAAATTATCAAACAATGTCTGGTGTGCAACAATAAAAATGTTGGGCAGCACTGCTATAACCGATATAAGAACCTAAAAAATTTTTTAAAACACAAAGAAAATGAAAACTTACTGGAATACAATATGCAGATTCAATGTAGAATACTAAATTTTGAATAAACGCAACTTCATCCAAATTAAAAATGATTTGTAGCCCTAAAGTAGAAAAAAGAAACATAACTTTAATTGTGAACAAAGAAATCAAATCCTTATATTCTTGATTTAGTTAAAAAATTTAAGAAAAAAAAGAGGAAAAATACTTAAGAGTTCAATGTAAAAAATGTAAACATATAACATTTCTAAATATTAAACTTGAATGTAAAGCAATAGGTACAATATTTATGTGAGATAACCAGTGATGTAATGCACACCCCTGCATTGTGGGGGCCCCAAAGCCTGACTGACACCAAGTATGGCTTGAGGCTAAAAGATGACTTTGCAGGGGGCCCTAATATTCTCCATTACACCACTGGAGATAACTATAATCAGTAGTTCTTATTATTAAACACACCATATTGTACATTATTTTATGATATAAAAGCCCTTCTATAAAAAACATATAGTTCATTTAAAAAAAAAAGGATAATTTTTTTTAAAAATCTCATTATGCAGAAAAAAGGTGTTAATTTAAAAAATGACAAAACTATTTACAATATAACTGTTTTCATTTGAAGATATTGAATAAGCTAGATGATTGTACATGCCTTGAAATGACAATGTGAGTAATGACGTCCAATTAGTTAATAATTGGAGATAGAATAAGCCTTCTATTTTAGATTTTAAAACTTGAATTAATGTTTTTATTGAGAAATCTTTAAAAAATGTAATCATTGGACTACAAAAAATGATAATTATAAATTATTAAATAAAAACCTGAGGCAGTCATTTGAGCTAAAGTTAATAAATAGAGAGATGTTGCATCCATCTGCAAGTGTCCCCATCCACTGTCTGTTTCAACTGTAGCTCCTGTTTGAGAACTGTATTTAGCATGAAGCGCATCCATCTTGTTTTGAGTTTCTTTGAAGCTTTCCAACTTTTCTTTTTGCTTCATCATAGACATCAACAGACCACGCATCAGTTTCACACAACTCTGAAAGGTTGACAAAAGAAATTCCAATTACAAGGAAGGTATTACATTTTAATTATTTTAATATTAATTTTTTAAAAAAATTCATCTTTAAAAATACCGTAAAATCTGATGTATAATGCACATTTTAAACACACACACACAAAATGAAATTTACAAGAGCAAATTATACATTGGGTATGAAAAACGATAATTTTAAAAATAAAAAAATAAAAAGAGAAGCATAAAAAAAAGACGTTAACATTCATCAGAATACTGTTTATTTAAAAGAAATGACAATCCTTGTGACGTTAAAGAGTTGTAGTTCCAGAAGTATATATTATTTTCCTTAAAGCTTGGAATAATACCTCGAATAAATGACTTCAAAACACAAGAGCATTACTCACACATTTCAGGTTTCTTCATAAAAAAAAAGGGGTGCACGTTATACAGAGAATATACCCAAGAATTAAAAATTCCAGCTTGAAAGTATAGGTGTGCATTATAAGGATGTGCATGCTATACGCCAAATTTTACAGTATATTAATGCTCAAAAGGGAGGGAAGAGAGCACAACTTTTTGATTTCATTCAAGATATTTAGTTAGAAATATATTTATATAGGTCAGCTTAAAATCATTATAGAAACATTAAATATTTTATTTAACAGAATGAAGATTGACAAATAAATTCAAATATAACAATAAAAACACATAGATACAGAAGGGAGTATAGGTACTTTCGTATTAACCATGTGCCATTGATGAGCTTTGGCAAATCTCAACAAAATTTTGTTTACTCTGGGAAATACTTAAGACAGAGAGAATAAGAATGCAAAATATTTTACAGTGCAATTTATGATCTGGAATTAGGAAGCGTTTATAAAAGAATGATAAAAATCACAATTATTCTACACTAAATGCTACATTATTTGCACTTTGAGAATAACATACCATAAAATCCAGCATATAACATGTACTTTTAACACAAGATCGAAATTTATGGGTGGATGTTATATGTTGGATATAAAAATGATAGCTTTAAAAATAAAGAAAAGATGAGTGTATGAAAAGTACTTTTCTCTCTCTATATATACAACTAAATACTGTTTATTTAAATGAAATGATATACATTATGAACTTTCATTATTAGATAACATGAAAAGTTTGTGACATGTGCCTTCCTTTATATCTTCTTGTACATTATCTAATTCTGTCTCATCTTTGCCATCACTGTTACTCTGATCCATAAATAAATAATCATCTGTTCCATCTGGATCATTAGACATACAACATTTTTTTCAAATGACTTCAAGTTTAATTTCATTCAATGTTTTTATTACCCACTCACACACTATATCTAGACTTCAACAGATAAGAGTTTTGTACACGTACATTTCAAGTTTCTGCATAAAAAACGCTATGTATTATATAACTTAAAAAATACAGTTTGAAAGTATGGGTGCATGTTATATACCAAAATGTATGGTAATTTGAAAAGAAATCTAAATACAATACCATTATCAATTACATTTTTTATAACAATAAAATATACTTAGTAAAATATTTATATAAGAGTAATGTTTACAGATAAAATACGGTATCAATTTAAAAAACAATTTGTGAAATCAATTCAAACCTGTTCAAGTTCATATGTTTTGGCTCTATCTTCATCCAGATCAGCATTTTTTTTATATGCCATGGAAAGAGCCCATACTGCCATAATGGAATAGACACTATCCCGAACCCATGCATGATCATTTCTGGTTGATGATCGAATCAATCCTGTTACTGGGTTCTAAACAATAATTCAAAAAAAAAAAAAAAATTAAGCCTATGAAAGGGCAAAATAATAGATAATAATTGTAAACACTGTTAAAATAGGAAAAGGTAAAAACACTATAATAACAGAGACATTACAATCAGCATCACAAATTTCGCTCCCAATTTAAACTCCCAAATATATCATTTAAAAATTTTGAATACAATTAAAAAAATTCAAACTAATATCTTATGAGTTTTGACAAGTTAATTATATTTTGTCTTTTAATACATAATAATTTAACAATTTTAAGAAATCTAGGTTAAAACACACATGAAATTATTTGTCAAATACACACAAACAAATTTTTAACTAATGACTAACAATACCAGATGAATTTTGAATGTTTGATCATTTGAAAAATAAAAAATTCACAAATCAATTATGACATGACCTTGCGCAACCTTGTGCTTCGGACACGGCCTTAAAATCTCTTTGAAATCAGCAATTAAAACACTAATTTACTTTCAAATACTTACCTGATGATCAAGAATGGTTTTGTGAACCAAACGTTGATAATAATCCAATCGCGCACCTGAATTACTGCGGCTCCTCATTTTTAATATATTTCGGAAAGTTTTATAATAGAACACAAAGACAAAATAACAAACAAGCTGCTTTCATAGCACATCTCTTAAATTATATTGAATAAAATTGGTTACACTTTCCCATCATGTTTTGAGGCAATCACGAAATCATATATGCTTTTGTTTCTTCAACATTTAATTTTATGTCCCAAACATCTCAACTGCCAAAGAAGGTAAACAAATAACAAAGTAATTATTTAGTAACACAGTTTTCAGTGATGCTTCATTCTTCATTGGTTTTGTTTTGAATAATTTTTTGTTGAGAATTAAGACAGCTCCTTGTTTAGAATATTCATAAATTATTTAGATTACATTAAAATATTTTTTGAGTGTTAAAGCAATGATATTCAAATTTATATTTTTCAAATTTAAATTGAAACTATGAAGCTGCAAATGAATAACACAATTTTTATGAGTTGATAGGGATGAAGTGAATTGAACACATTCGTCTTTTGGAAACCTTGATTATATTTTGTTTCTGTGTAGTGTGTAAGTTCTAAATACTTTCTTAAAACGTTGGTTATTATATAGTATTGAATTGTTGATAAATATTTGCTATGTTTTATGCATGTAATTTCAAGGTTAAACGTATGGTATACTTTTCATATTGTGATAAACAATTGATTCTTTTATAATGTAGGTAATCAGTCATGGGAAAGCATTTCGGTCAGTTGGCGAAAATCCGTGGAGTTATCCATTACCGTTTGTCGCCTTATGAACAAAATATATTTGCTGGAACTTTGTCCAAAGGTATACCTAATGTGGCGAGACGCATTCGAAGTCAACTACTTTACGTAGCTCCTCGTAAGTTGTATTTAACTACATAGAAATTAAGATCTTATAATACCATCCCTTTGGATATATTGAATAAAAATAGATTCATTCATCAACGAAATTGTGTTTTGAACTAGATAAAAAGGTACTGGAAAGAATGAATAGCATACATGTGGTATGCAGAATTTGGATGATAATGATTCTCCTTCCCTTTCTGTTAAATAAGTTTGATATAATATTAATCTTGTTGAAGTTGAAAGAAATGATAATATATGGAAACCAATCAAAAAAATTTTTTTACTTTGCAATGCTGTATGTCAATATATATATGTGTGTAATTAGAAGCATCAAAGCATATAAATGTTTTATACAACCAGTTTTTTAATTGTTAAAATCTTTGTATGCATTTTCTAAGTGTAATATGCACTTATCATCATATTAATATTTGCTTTTTGTCTTGCTATATCTTCAGCATTGTTTTCATTCTTGAAAATATTTTTTTCTATAAAATTACATTGAAATAAAAGTCTTGGTTGGATCATAGCAAGGTACACTTCTTGGCAACAAAAATTTTGGTAAAAAAGTTTACAATATGGCAAACCGGCTGAGCAAAACACCCCCCCCCCCCACTTTTGGAAATCGAGCATTTTCACTTTTGACCTTGCTTGCTTCTGCACGTGCAACGACCACTGTTTTCATCCCTTCCTATTTTTTGCTTGATTCCGCACTGGTTTTTCAAAATGGCTGCTGAAAGAAAATTTAATTTGGATGGTGTTTTTCTCACTATAGCATCTTGGGAGCAACAGTTTTTCTGTTTTCTTCTTGAAGCCATTTTGGAAACCACGTTTTTCTTTTTTGAAGCTCGACTAATGCATATTTTTTCATTTGAATGAAAGAGGTAAGAAGAAAATGATTGCCTTGTGAATGAGTGAACAATTGAAAGTATGCTGTGCTAGGATTTTACCAAATTCTTCTTATAATGGTTTTTTTAAAAGATCTGCAGATTTTCCCACTATAAATATTTTGAGGATTTACTTTTGAATTATTTATAAAAAAATTGGCATTCTGATTTCACTACATTGCTTAGTATTATATTAATGTTTTATTACTTCCATTTCAATTTATTTCTCTCAATATTATTGTAAGACAAGATGAAGTAAATATTCTTAATCTTGGTAAAATACTGTAAACATTGTTGTTCGTCTCACAAGCTGCAATCCTTTGTTTTAAAGTATCAATCTTTTCTTAAAATAGAAACAGTTTTAATGTTCTAAATATTAGTAATTTACAGCTTTTTTTTTAGAGTATATATATATAAGTGTTAATAGGAAATTAAATGAAGATTAAGAAGAGAAAAAGCTTAGAGAAAGTTTTAGGGGTTTGTTATTAACATAATTTATTATATCATTTTGTAACTTGTAATAAGTATTTGCTATAGAAACATTGTACATTATTTTCTTTGATTCTTTACAGATCTTGTTCCAATGCATAATGAGACATTATGCATCATTTTACTTTAAAAGCTTTTTGTGCACAATAAAAATATTCTATGAGAAGGATTTTATAATGTTTAACAAATCAGTATATAAAACATAATCATCTTTTTTTATCATGCTTGAGATATAATTGTAATAAAAATTTGTTTTTAGTAAAATTCTGCTTTTACATCATGACATAAACTATGAACACAACATCAAATAAGCAGTTCACTTGTTTAACTTAAGTATCACCAACGTAAAAAGTGTCAAGCACATGGACGTCTTAAGACTTTTGGGGTCTCTGATTTTCTGTGGTCCTGGGACTCTACGCAAAAGTAGACTTTATCTGTGATTTTTAAAAATAGACAGTATGTAGCATGCATTATCAAATAACCATTCGAATGGTAATTTGAAACTAATAAATATGCAGGACTCACACAAACTGGCAGGATCATTGACTGCATTTCAACTAAATTAGTTGAATGATTGTTTATGGTATTAGGCCTGGCACATGGTAATGGTCATTACATAATTATACAGTCTTGCCACTTTTGCCTGCTGATATGCAGTTTGAAATTCTCTATTTTTGGAAGAATATGCATGGGAATAATATTTGACCATTATAATGGTCCGAATTGTCATTTTATTAAGACTTAAGTTGAGAACATAATGAGACCCCAAACTGAGGGTAAGGCCCTGGGCCTAGGCCCATGCCTTAAGACATCCCTGGTCAAGCATAAATATAACAAACATTTTTAATGATCATGTATTCTCCAAGGATGAAAGTTTTACTTTTATGGAGATTATTGGTACTTGCGTATTATCGCAACAATCAACTCTATATATAATACTCGCCAATTTGGCAACCCCGTTTCCTATGTGTCGTACACGCTGATTTGGCAACCATGTGCTTTGTTTCATATAATGTCGCCAACATGTTGCTATAATACATAAGTGCCAAGTTATTTACATAGATCATTAATTGGTTTGTCATGTGATTCATTCTGCAAATTGAGGCATGTTTTTTGCCACTTTCCTGTCTTTGAGCTGGGTGGAAAGGAAACTTCAACATAATCAGTATCTTTATCTAATAATTTAAATTTATATTCTTGCATGGTGTTACTTTTTGCTATATTCTATTATAATGCGAAGATTATTGCTGCTTCCATGTATATTACAAGAATCCTTATTTTTTATGAATCAGAAGAGTATATTGATTTGTGTGGTGTAGTAATTAAAGATTACTATTTAATCTATAAAAGCATTTTATAAAAAAGATATATTTTACGAGAGAAATTCTAAAGTATTGAAGTACATGATTCCATGTCTGTTTTTAAAGCAAATTGATGACCAGTGTTGTATCGAGAAAATTTTAATTGAACTAAAACAGTAATAGTAATACTTAAGATTTAAAACGTAATTATATTACTGTAATGAATTTAAATTTTTAATAAATATATTTTCTTTTCTCATTTTCAGCTTTCATTTTGGGATACCTCATTTATGATTGGGCCAATAAAGAAAATGCTAGAATCCACAGAAAAAATCCTGCTGATTATGCAAATGATGAATAATATAATAGTTATTCTTTGAAAAGACTTTCTTTTTTTTTAAATATATTTATAAACTTACATATGTAGTTATTTTTCTGCGTTGTTTATTTTATTATATAAAATAAATACATAACAAAAACCTGGGGAAAAAATAAAAATTATTATTAAGAAAAATTTTGTATCTTTGCATTTAAAAATCTATTAGTATAGTTTAAATGAATTTGATACAATATGTGATTGACAAAGAATATTTTATGTTTATTTAAAGTTATTCATACATAAATACAATAAAGTTATTGTTATAAGCTATCAGTATATGAATGTTTATATTAGTGAGCTATATATATGATAACTTTGTACTGATTTCAGTTCAACTTAACTCTCAGGAATTTTTGCTTGATTCTCTTATTTTTTTACTCTTCGTGGATATGTTTGAGCTTCACTAGGAAATTATTTAAAAATAAAATTAATCTTCTTTAAAGTAATGCCTTTGATTTAATGTTTTATATTTTATTTATTGGCCATAATGTTGGTACCTAAAGCTTCCTTGAATATGCCACATTAAATTTTCCCTTGTTAGAAATGAGTATTTTAAAATTAATTACAAATGTTAGTAACATTCAAAGCTAATCTGGAATATTATGGAAAGGAATTCATCTTCATTTGAATAATCGATTAAAATAACTTCAATCATGTGGCAATTTTTAGTTCCATGTTTTTAGATTGAAATCCAACTGAGTTTATTAAGAATTAGTTGACTCTGTGTGTACAATTGAAGCTTGGTTCTTCATAATGTCAAAACCTTATATTGCATGCAGTTACCTGGTTGCATATTTTGAATACTTGTTGTAAAACTGTATGTAAAACATTTTTCATGCATTAATTTTTTATTATTGGAATGCACAGAGTAGTTAAAAAAAATTAAAGACTGATGCAACCACAGAATTGTGTACTTGCCATCTCTGCTTAAGTGGAAACATAATGTTCTCTAAATTCAATTGACAAGTTGCATAGGCTTATATTGAGCTTTTCTCTCAGTTTAATATAACAGAAGCCAACAGATATTGTAATTGAGTCATATTAGAGATGAGGACCAGAAGTCAGGTTGCCCTAGAGGTGATCAGCAATATACCTATTGAGACTTTATAAGGACGAATTTTGGACACTAGTACTGGAGTTAAGGTATGAAGAGGAGGAAGCTACTCTTAAATGTATAAATATTGACTATTCTGTGTTTTGTTCAGAACTGATTGCAGTAGATATGGCTTTGGGATATGTTTTAGAGCAGCGATACTCAACCAGCGGGCTGCATGTTGCCTTTTCCGAGTGGCTCAGTCATGGTCCATTGCACTAAGAAATTCAATTATTTAAGAACAATATACTAAAAATTTGGCGAGAAATTCTATCAATCAAACCTATCAATTTGCTTTTCTTTTATAGTGGAATGTAAACAAGAGGCTTGGTCCTAGATGAAAGGAAATCAAAACAGCCAAACAACTTTGTAAAAAATGCATAAAAATAAATATTTTTGTGTGTATGTTTGATAGAAAGGTTAATGTAATATTAAAATAAAAGCCAAAAATTAGTTGATATCTTGATAAATATTTACCTTGTTTGATGTTCCTTTGGTCTTAGTGTTTTTTCCCCCATTATCCTCATGTTGTGGCCCGTGTGAAATACCCATCATATGTATGCGGCCTTACAGGGAAAAAAAAGGTTGAGTACCCCTCTTTTAGAGCACAGATTAACCGGAATTATAAGGATTCTCTCAGACAGTTGAAGTGTCATTCAATATCTTGATAATTGGAGAAATATTAGTGACTGGAGAGGGATTGAAGTTGTAAATAACCTCAAAACCCTATCCAAGACTAGTGTTCATGTGCAGTGAATACCATCTCACATGAACCTTAAAGATGGTACTACTATCCCTCAGTAGATAAATGAGGATCCTTTGAACTAAAAAGAAAGGCTTTTATTGATATTACTTGGAGGTAACCACCAGCACACACATGGTATTGCAGAGAAGTCCTGGCACTGCTATAAAATTTGACGGGAGCAAACTGTTTTGGCACACTTAAGGTCCATTAGGTTCTCAGGTGGTTGTAGATCTGTTTAGTTGTGTTGCCTTGATGCAAGGCAAACTGCTCAAAAGACCCAATGTAGTACTGAGGGTGCTGGAGGCAAACAAAACTCATGATGAAATCTGATGCAGATTAGAAGGATAAGAAAGAAAAGCTGTGGAATAAAGTTTTGTTTTAAAAATGACAAATCTGCTAGCAAAACTTATGAAATGTGTATGGCTATTTGTCTCGATCAAATGTACTTGTGTGATTGAGGTAATTTTAAAATGGTAGAGTAGAATGTTAAAGATAAATTAAGTATCCTCACACCAACTTAATTGACTCAAATATTGAAACAGTCCACATTATGTTAAAAAGCATCTATTAATACTGTTTACTAAGTGTTAAAACCTGATACTTTTAAAGATTTTGTTCCACATTCATTGAAAACTGAATTAAAGTTGCTGCTTTTGAAACCTTTAAATACATAATCACAATCCAAATGTATATATTTTTAAATCATTGGTGATTCATCATGATGTAGAAGGCAAAATCTTAAGTGAAAACAATATTGGTAATGTGGACAAAGGATACAATAGTACTATAGATCCCCTCGTCGAAAAAATTTGTTTTTGCTGCATCATCCTACAATGCAGCCGTCATGCATAATGAGGTTAATTCATGTGATGCCATAGTCACATGATAGTGAAAGCCACGCGATTCTAGCCAATCAATTCAAAAACTCATGTGACGTCATAGTCACACGATAAAAACTATTGTGTTTCCAACTAATCAGTTCATGCGCTCCGGTGTTGCCAAGTTTTGCTCTTTGCAGACACTTTCTCTTAAAAAGTACATATGTATACAAAATGCATTTTATTTAAAAGTATAAGCACATAAAATACGACTTTTTTTTAATTTAAAAAAATCTTTTTGAAGAAATTTTTTTCCTCTTAACATTTAAACATCTTTACCCAAATATGAAATTTTACAAATAGAACAAGTACAATTAGTTTAATGTTTGTTTTGAATTCAATGGAAAACACGTGTTTGTTTTTATCATGTGACTTCATGAATCAAGTCCATTGTAACTGCGCTATACAAATTTATTTTTTGACCAAAATATATATGGCTACATTGTTACATTTTGTGTACAGTTTACAAACAGCTCAAAGATTGTACCAACACATGACCTTAGTAAAACTGCACAACTTCTAACGAAAGCTTACTTCAAGTTATCCTAAGCCACACAATAAATATGCTTTCATCTCTAAAAGTAATTGCAATAGCAAAAAAGATATGTAAATAAAATTACAGAAGTCCTGATGACTTTTAAGCCAAAATAATGGTTTTTGAATTTTTTTTTTAATGGTGTTGAGGAAGGATGTTACTAAAAATGGTTCATGGTCTAATCGAAAAAGCTCGAGAAATCCCTGTCAAGATGAGATTCTGTTAATCTATGATCCATTTTAGAACTCATCTCACGCACAAAGTGTTTCATTAACAATTTCATATGCTGGATCAGAAGACTAAGGTTGAAAACACTACATTCATTTCATCAAAAGCGATCTTTATTCATCATAAATATTTGTTCTACTAGCCTTTAACTTGTATGTATTAATATGGTTTATGACACCATCCCAACAAACATCTTTTATGCGATTAAAAATCTGGACCAGTCTGAAAAGAAACCGTATTATTCACAAAATTCAATTTCATGATGCTCAGTTCACTGCAGCAATTGGCAAGAATTTTTTCTACAAAGCACAGATTTAACTTAAAACATAGTGATGCAAACTTTTTAGAAAAAAATTCCCTTTGAGTATCATAAGCTTAATACTCTTTTTAAAATTATTTATTTTTTGAAATAATTTATCAATTAATATATCTTTCTGAAGTGTACTTAACTATTTTTGATGTAATTCTGATTTCAACATTCTTTAATTTCATTTATATATCATGTTTGTAACTGTATTTTGTATTAAGAATCTCTTAAACTATAGCATATAATCTTCATAACCACACACACACATAAAATCGTCATATTTTCTTTCTAAACATTGAGATTGTAATAATAAATTATATGTAGCAGGACAGTGAACATTAAATTGCTTTTCTCGCAATTAGATTTATAACAGTTTCAACATCGAAAGATTTTTATCAATGTAAAATCTTTCCTTAATTTTATTCACATAATATATACCATTGTTTACTGATGTAATAATTGAATAATGAGTAAATTTAACCATTTAATTCCAACAATAGGTCATAAATGAAAAAAACAATTTGGTTATTTTTCAGTTAAAAGTATTAATTTTTTTCCATTTGGAAAATTGTTTCTCCTAGTTAAGAAATCTCAGACTAAAATTCTTTTTAAAAACTAAATTTACTTTGCAAACTTAAGTATTAAACAATGTTGAAGTATTTTATTTTAGGAAAGTAAAATACTCAAGATGGACATACTGTCTTATGTATTAATTTCAAACTATTTTTACATATTTTTAAGAGAATGTTGAATTTTGTAATATACATGAATTTTATTTACAGAAATCGAGAATAAATGAAACAATAGACAATTCATATTCAAAACATGCTGCATTATGTTTGTACAAAAATAAAAAGCATGTATCAAAATTTAAAAATATATTTACATTATAAATTGCAATATGACTACAGCAACTAGCTAAGAGTTTCATGAAATCTAAAACAGTCAGCTGCAATTTTCCAAATGTTGCCATTTGATCCTTGTTGTGCCGTGAGGAGAAAAGACTCAGAATATAAAGTTGATGATTTCCCACTGAATTTTACAATGCCAGACACTGAAACAAGTATAGAAGTTTGTCCTTGAACAAAGCTCTCTAAAAAAAAAAAAAAAGGCAAAAGTATAAAATCAAAGCATAGATCTCAACATTTCGCAACACAATTTACAATATACTGCAATTCATACAATTTATTAAAATAAATGGGATGTGTAGATTATGTGCCCTTCAGCTTACCTTTTATAAATGCATTAGACGAGGGTCACTTTTCTTGGGCAATTATTGCTCATGGTAACAGATATTAATAGTTGATTAAATGCATCTTTCTCAAACTGATTTACAATAAATTTCACCATTCAAAAAATATCTTAAACTTTTAGTTTATACTTGAACCAAGTTCCATTCTAGCAGTTTGAAAAGTTTAATTGATCAATGAATTATTTAATAAATGTATATACAAGTTTTTCTATGAATTATACTTTATGAGGGATAAATAGCCATTCAGATATTAAGATTGATTTTAAATAAATAATAAGCATTGTACTCTCATCTCAAAAGCGCATGTTCCTTAATAATTTAAAATGTATAAATCTTTAAACACATTGGGGCTATCAGAGAGATTGATAGTTATATTTCTCAAAACATTTTACAAAGGATTATTCAAATATCACCCTATCAAATCTAATTAGTATGGTTGTATACAGAAACATTCCTGTCACATTTTTCTACTAGTTAACTCCTTTTCTTTAGCCCCAAAACAAAAATTTTCAGATAATGTTTGTACATTAAGCCTCACACAATTTAGGCATTAAACAAATCCTTTAAAAGTATAGAAAAGTTGGTACAATCGATTCATGCGTATAAATTTGCATTAAGAGATAAACAACTTCAATTAAATTTATATATTTCTACAATAAAAAAGAAATGGGAAAATACTCTGATTGCCAATACATATTTAGCAATAAATTTAATCTAATTTTATACACAAATATTGAATTATCGTAATATCAAAATTTCGCAGAGGAGCAACATCACAAAAGACAATTATTTTTTAAAGAAAAATTACTTAAATGTTCTTTGTTTACATAAATTATATTCACAGTTTATCTCTTATTTAACACGTTCAAACATTAATAGTTACTTCTAAATAAGAATTATTTTGATTTACAATTAAACAGAATGAAATCATGAATAACAGTGCAAAATATAAATACATTTATATTTGAATGTTTTATTAAAAAATAAATGTGAGCAGAATTAATGCCAGGACAGCGAGTGGAAGTGTGTTGCACTTCCTGGCCACAGATCCAGGGTTCAAACCCCAGGCTGGGCAAGGTCAACTCAGCTTTTCACCCCCCAGTGGATCGATAAATGAGTACCAAGGTTGTTAGGGAACAAAACACTGGGGATTTCATATCAGGCTGACCACACCTGACCGGAACATCTGTTCATGCACCTCAGTGCCGAAGGTCATGAAAATCAGGATGGGCACAGTAGGCCATGGGTTGTTGCAAAATTGAGTTTAGTTTAGGATAATTAATGCCCGAGTGAATCAAGATTTTAGTGCACTAGCACATATTTAATTTCTGATCAATTAATGTGGAATAGTACTCAAATTTTAAAAAGTTTGCAAGTTTTGATTTTCAAAGGGATTAAATAAATTAAATTCCATAAACTAAGCATGTTTTTTTATTTATTTTTTTAATTTTCATAACTTTTTAAAATTGCAATGAATTGGTACAATTTTTTGATGTGTAACATCTTTACTCTCGGTTGCTGGATATTTGTGGGAGTGATTTCGTGAAAAGGAACGAATGTGCGTAACAGGATGTGATGTAAGTGTGCGCTACTTGATTTGACCAATGAGAGTGCGTGGCTGTGTCTTTTCGCTACCCTCGCATGGGGGTCCAACTCTAGTAGCCATAAAGCGCTCAACTCCAAATCCGTTAGTCATGATATTGGGGAACATAAGTGTGGCAGAATGCTTATTTGAAAATGGACAAACAATGATTACGGTGGTCGTATACATTTGTTCGAATCAAATGGTTAAAAAAAATTAAAGCTGCTAACAGTGGTACTGTTATTGACACTGTTTTTCAATGGTTTTTAAATACTTTGAAATCACAAGTTTATATGTCATATTTTAGTTATCATAAGTCTATTGTCTCCGCTCTTCCCCAAATTGAACAAGAATTATTTTTGATAAAATATTGCACATTACTCCTTTTGTTAATTAAATACAATTTTCATTAGATACAATTATTCAATAGAAAATTATTTCCAATCACACCCGATTTTCATATTTTTTCAGGAAAAAAAGTTAATATTGCGTATTTACCATGATAACATGTCAGATGTTACACATCATATGCGACTACTGTAAGACTCTTTTTTTTTTTGCATGAGATAATGCATAATCTTTATTTTGATGTCATTTTAAATATTCATCAAAACCTTAAATTTATAAGTTTATTAAATAAGTTTTTTCTCATATTATTTATTGGTACAGCTGATTTGCACAGAACTATCCTAAAAAGTTATTACTGCAAAACATAAGTTCAACAATGTAAACAAATACTTAGAAAAATAATTTCACAAGAAATATTAAACACTTATTATACTTTAAATTTTTTCAAAATTAATTTTCAAGCAAAAATGCAAGGGAGTGTCATTTGCCTTTTAAAGATTTTTTTTTTACACATAACCAAGCATTTTCATTATTTATATTTTAATATATTTCTCAGCAAACCTAATTTTTTGAAGATTTAAGAACCCTATATTATTTTATTTAAAATAAAAAAAAAATTTAAAAAACAACTTCTACATTACTAATTAAACATTCAGTAGATGTAATGATTTTTTTTTACCATCAATAAACAGTAACTACTACACAAGCTATGATTAATATATTTTCTTACCAGCTATAGGTTGAGCATCAACTGATCTGATATCTGTAGAACTTACAGGTAGTGTTTCATAAAATTTACTTATATTTTCTTTTCCAAAATAAGGATTGCCATTCCAAATAAGAGAGGCTGTATCCAAATACAAATTGGATACTAGCTGTAAAATACAAATTTGCAATCAATAAATAAAAAAGTTACATTACTAAAATTAAATGTATTTTTCATAATTTGTAATTTTTATAATTTTGATAGTAATATATTTGAATTTATGCACATACACAAAAGAATGAAACAAAACCATTTTAGTCATTTAAAATTTTTACAAAAATTAAAAGACTTCCAAAACAAGTATTAAAGTTCTTTGAAAATAATGAACAAGATTAAATTGATTCAAAGGATAAGCTACATTTCAAAACCAGAACTACATTTTTTACCAGAAATTAGATAAACTTTGGTTGTATCATTTTAGGTGACTTTATTACCTGTGTTGGCAAAATGGAAAAGTACCTTATAAAATACAGCATAATATGCATAACATATATTAAGAAAAAAATGTTGGCTTACATGTCGTTTTTTGTCCAATGTTTCATAAAACAATTTTGAAAAGTCCGTTCCGGACTGACCACTCATATCAACCTTGGTACGTTTATCCTAAAAATATTGTGTTAAAAATTATGGAACAAAAACAATAAATTGTAACAAATAACAAATTTCAAGTGCACCAAATTAGAAAAATTAAAGAAATACACCTTTAATGCAAAATACATTTAACAATGGTATTGGTGTAACTTCAATGCTTTTTGAATATACATTCTTTCAACATGGTCTTTTTAAAATACTTATTCTGTTATTTTCAAGAACAGAATAAAATCTGACAATGATTACTGGCAGTGAACTCTCTTAAGAATAAAAAGCATTGAATTTCTTTTTAACAATTTACAGATTAAGAAAGAGAAATATATAGTTTAATTTAAATTTAGTAATGTTTGTAATTTACAGCAAATTCTTTAAAATTTACCCTACATATTTTCTATTGAATTCACTATCCCTTGGTATTTTACATTCAGAATACCTTCTTAAAGTGTACATTCTTCCTTTGAAAAATTTCAGATATTAAGCACTAGTCAAATGGTAGGAAAATGTAGCTAAGAGTGTAACAAAAAGAAAATGGAAGTAAAGTTTACAGTATTTGAAAATTGTGCTTATAACATCAACAACCTGAATTTGGAATATTTTTTCAGATATAAAAGTACTCCAATATCATTATATTCTGTCTTCACTATCTTAAGAGAACATCACATTTTAACATACTAATCATTTTTAGCCAAGTATGGAATGCATTTCACATTTCTCCTACATTAACATTAATTAATATTTCGAGTTTATATTTTTGTAAATATTTTTACTGACATAAGATTGTAGCTTCTGTATGATCTTGTTTTAATTTTGGTGCAGATGCACTAAACGCATGGTCGCCAAGGTAGGTTTTTTCCCGCGAGCGTATACGGATACTTTAGAACAGCGATTCTCTAACTTTTGTTTGATTAAGTATCTCTAAGCCAAAAATAATTTAGGAAGCATACTTTTCAATATACAAATATTAAAGTCGTACTTCCTTCGCGTACCCACATCAATATGTAGGCTCTTATTTTAAGAGACGACTGATTTAAAGAACCCCTCTGATAATTAAGCTAAGTACTCTCCTCAGGTGAATATATTCATTATTTCTTCACGTATAATATATTTCTCATAACTAATCAAACAAATTTTGAAAATTACAAAACAAAACAATTACTAACAGTCATATTTGAATTTTGTTGACACTATCTTATAGGGAGAACAATTTCACTCTGTAGAGCAGAGGCAATGAAAATAATACAAACGTGACCTATATCTTCATTTCACTTTATTGATGCAAAGACAGTGACGTCTATTTTGGGGGAGGGAGAAGCTCAACAACTAGAACATTTTTTTTAACAGCGATGATTTTAAGAATCAATAACTGTTGATTGTTCAATTTTCTAAAATATCATGAATAGGAATCTCGTTTCAATTTTCTTGTAAATGCATTTCTAAAAATACTTCTTAATATTGAAAATAATAAGCAGTTTTCAGAAAAGGCCTCACTGAAAAACATTAACAGTATTTTTAGACCTATCAGTTGCTTTTGACCAAGTTTGGCGTCGAAAACTACGTATTATTCATAGAACTGGAATTGAAGGTAATACTCTTATATGGATCAATGATTTTCTTAGCGACAGAAAATTCTCTGTTAAATTTAATGGAGAGTTCTCTGAGTCACATAGGTTAAGGGCAAGAGTGCCACAGGGCTCAGTTTAAAGTCCCCTCGTCCTTCCTCATTTTTAAGAACACTATCTATCCCCATATTTCTCCTGACATAAAGATTGTATGTTGGTGATATTGCTGTTTGGCATTCACACAATAACGTGAAAGTGTCAGAGAAGGCTATAAACACAACTTTGAAGGGTATAGTGGCTTAAGCAAAGAATTTTAAACTGATCATCAATGCAGAGAAGAAAAATTACTGCATTTTCTCCTCCGATAGAAGACGCAGAAGCTCTTTCAATGTTATTATCAAGATGAAGGATTCTCAAATCAATAAGGTTTACTTCCCATCCTATCTTGGAGTTGAAAAGACCTGAAGGACTAACCCACTCAAGGACAGAAGAATTAGCCTTTTGGTGAGAGGGCACAACAGAAACTCTAAGTGAAGTTAGTGCCGAATGGCAACATGAAGTAGTAGAAGAAGAGAGCCCAAAAGCGGGATGAGAACTTTGTGAGAACGTCGGAATGTATAGTTTTAAGAATTTAAATGTATCTTTAGTGTTTTAAATGTGTACTGTAAACGTGTAAAAAACGGCCTCTCCATTGGTAAGATAACCCCACACTACCAGATTCACATAATGTTACAGAGTCCACTTAAACCTAGAACTCCGCTTTACGAAGCTCATCAAAAAAACTTTAAAAAAATTATTATTTTTTTTAAAAAAATTTTGCAGTACTTCAGAGGCTTAAACTCATAAAAGCACTTACTGCACTATAATCAGAACAGTGCTTGAATATGCCACCCCAATTTGAGCTCCAGACACTAAAAAGAAACTAGATTATGTCCAGCATACAGCTTCTGAGATTATTATTGGTGCAGTTTCATCAACCAACGGCAAAAAAGGCAAACAAGAATATGGCATACCTCCTCGAGACAACAGGCGTGATCTAGCTCCCATCACCGACAAACTCCGTTATTACAAAACAGATCATATCTCTATAAGAGTTTTCAATTATTGGAAAAGATCAACTAGGCTTAAGAGATCCTCGACTCTTCAGCATGATAGAGATATCAGAAAAGGGATGAACCTGAAACATTCTACCTTAGACTCAGTGTCGGTTTATTCATTGGGCGCTTGCGGCAGGCACCCAGGGGCAGGGCCGGCTCTAGCACTTTTGCCGCTCCTGACAAAAATGGAAAATGCCACCCCTCTCACCAAAGCAAAAAATTATAAAAAAAAAAATTGTTCACATAGATTCATGCATTCAAAACGAATAATTCTTGCGAACAAAAAGGCAGCATTACAATATTATATCTATACAGAATAATACGAAATTAAGGACATAATTACTTGTTATTAGTTCAAACGAGTAAAATGTAAAAGAAGGAATCGCCCATTTCAGCGGGTCAATTTTTCCTAAAAAGAGTCTATTGATGGTGGGGATCACAAAAATTTATTTTACCTTATAGTAACTATACTCAAGACTAAAATAATATACTTCTTGTAACTCCCTATCTACAAAAAACTCTTATTGCCCCTGTCCCCTTTTGGATAGTTGACACGTGACGTCGTATGGGTGAAAGGAATGTCCGTGCTGACCCTACTCCGAGATGGGGAAAATGTTACAAGAGAAAGATGTGTAAACTTATCAAATTTCTCACGATTGAACATATTCTCACGCCTCTAAAGTTTCAACATAAAAGAAAACTGACATTAAACATGAAGAGTACAAAATAAGGAAGTAGGATACAATAAAGGAAACACGAAATTCACACTCAATAATGTTTCAGAAAATATATCAAGTTTTTTGCAACACAAAAAAATATTTTTTTCAAATTCAATCCAAATGCCGCCCTTAGAATTTGCCTCCCCGGGAAAGGGTCTGGTTTGTCCGGGCCTAGAGCCGCCCCTGCCAGGGACCCGGAAGGATATGGATAAGCTGGGCTTAACCAGTTTTTCTGGTAATAAATTTCGATTCGCCAGTGAGAATGGGTGCCCATAGATCTTCTGTGCCCAGGCCCCGAAATGAGTTTAAATCGGCACTTGATAGACTTTCTTCAAGAGCCACTTTTTAAAAAAGAAAACCATCCGAAAATACTTAGTTCAATTTAAACCTGTTACAACCTTGCTGTAAAAAAGAAGATCCTAATGCTCTTAAGGTATCCGACTACGTTTGGAACCGTGATTTTGAAAAAGCGTGTAAATGAATAATATTTATGATATTTAGTATCACTTAGATTAGAAACTGTGTATAAAATTATTTTAAGAATAGTATTACAATAAAAAATTATTTAAGTGCAATCTTTTGACAAAAAATGAACATAGAATGACCCATTTTCAAAATATTCTCCTTTTCTGAAAGAAAAATGCTTTTATTATAATAATATTTTGCCTGTCTATAGCTCAGACCTCTCTACAGAGGCTCAACTAGAATTTTTGAAATATATAACTTAAAAGTGGGTTTATCCATGTTTTACGACAACAGAGTGGAGAAATTTTAAGAAAGAAACGTCGATAATTATTTCAATGGGTTTTAACTCTGAAAATAATGTGAATTTTTCAAAAATCATAGTTGAGCTTCTGTACAGAGGTCTGAACCATATACAGGCAAAATATGATTATAATAGAAGCTTTTTTCACAAAAGGAGAACATTTTGAAAAAAGGTTATTCAAAGTTAATTTTTTGCCTAAATATTGTATTTAAATAAAAAAAAATTTGTTAAAATGTCCTTAAAACAATTTTATACATGTATTTTAATCTAAGTGACGCTAAATATTATGAAAATTATCCATTTATGCGCTTTTTTAAAATCACAGTTCCGAACGTAGTCGGATACCTTAAGTGAAAAGGACTTGATACGATAGAAAAACTTTCTCAAGAGAACCTGGCAGTTGCTGACACCAACTGTTCTGGTGAATCCCTCAAGAAAGACGGAGTGGGGTTTTCCCCCTCCTTCCCGGAAGGCAGGAAACGAGAAGACATTTTTTTAACATTGATATAATCCCCTTTAACTTTACCAGCGAGCTCTTGTCAATTAAAGCCCTCTCCATGTACATGACTGACTCTCACGCCATGGATAATACAGAAGAATTGATAATCATTTCAGATTCTAAATCAGCCTTAGAAGCAGGGGCGTAACTACCGCTGTATCAGCTGTATCAATGATACGGGGCCCCCAAGCTAAAGGGGCTCCAATGCGTGTAAGCAAAAAAAGTCTTAAAATGTTTTCATTAGTCTTATTAACATAGTTCCTTTTTACTCTTAAAAAATCATTTATCACTGGTTTCAAACGGTTAAAATTTTTTCATGAACTTTACATCTTTGTTCCCACAATAAGAAATCCTTAATTGTAGATGTCGTTTTACTCAAAATAATCAGAAAACAAGGAGTGGTATAGACTCGGAAAGTAGACTGAAAAATTCCTATTTAAAGTCCTCGTCAAAAAGATTGGTTGAAGTAAAATGCAGATAACGCTTAGAATGGAAAAGAATGTTGGTTGTTTGTAAATGACAATATCCTTTCGTCTGTTGATTGATTTACTGTAGATACAAAAGTTACACGAAGGCTTAGCACTTATTTGGAAGTTTATCTAGAGTGCAATGAAAATGAATAACATATTTTGTTTACCTCGACTCTTTTTTATTTGTTTATTTGCATTCATGGCCAGCAAGGGTTCGAAAGCTGTCTTTCCTTCTGAGAAAAGGTACGACTAGAGGTTTAGACACTCTCCCAGTTACCATTTAATTGTCTCATATAATAGCTAGTGCGTGGTGCGGAATTCTTTGACCAAAATACAATGCTTTCTAAAACGAGTCACGAGTCATTTCTAAAACGAGTCCTGCGATATATGAGAGGTTTAAATTCTGCTTTTCATTTCACTCTGTTAGTTCTATTTCTTTCGTTGTGATTATTTAAGCAGTGAATTGTTCAAACTATGAGCGAAAATAGAGTATACTCTAGTGGCGCCTTAAAACGAAAAATTAAAAAACACAAAGAAAATGTTTCTAAGAAATGTCCAAAAATATCATCTTTTTTTCAACAATCAACAAGTACGACTTATTTGAATTGAAAAGGTAAGATTTTTTTTTCATTATTTACTTACACTGTATAATAGAGTTTATTATTGATCCGATTTTAGTCTTACACGGTTGAAACATTACATGAAACGCCGTGTAAAAACACGCAAAATAGATACTATATTTATAAGGTAAAAAAGGAGTTATATTCCAAGTTCTTTCAAGCCATGTTTATGAAATTGAGAACGTATTTTAAAAATTGCATACATTTATCATGAATCTTAAATTTATAACTTTTTCAGTAATTAAAATAAAATCAAGAGCGCATACATATTGTTTCAGCATAGGATAAGATATGATAATATTTGAAATAATAAATTATTCCCCTCTACTTGTGTATATAAAGTATTTGTTAGTACTTGAGATAGGTAGAAATCGCTATTTTCAGTTTCAAGACCTAAATACCTGCAATGCTGAAATCCAATAAAGGTTCTCAATTTATAATAGCGTTTTGAGAAAATGAACTGCATTTTTTCAGAAATATGTTGTGGTTTTCATTTTTCTTTAATCAGAGAAACTTTTTTTTTTATTTATATAGCTATTTTGGGTTTTTTTTCAAACTTTTTTTTTATGTAAGTTAACAAGTAACTTGTTAAAAAAAATTAGAGCGTTGCTGGTATTATTAGTTTTAGTTTTATGTCTTTACAAACTTTAAAATATTTTTTTTTTTGAATGTGTTTTCTATATATAATCCTTTTTTCTTTTTTGTTCAAGATAGAACCTTGAAACTTTTGTGGATACTTTCCTTTAAAAGTTAGCATATGGAAAAAGTAATGTAAAAGTTTTTATAGAAGTTAGTAGATGGAATTAGGTCTGAAAGAGAGAGCTCTATAGTTACTTTTTTAAATGTTAAAGTTAATATTTTTAAACTTTTCGCGTTTTTTTTTCAGGTTAAGATATAAAAATAATTATTGAAATCCAACAAGGAAATCTATTTTGAATTACATACTAACTTTTGTTCCTAACAATTTAAGGAAATATATATATATATATATATATATAAATCACTTAAAATAAATAAATTTAAGAATTGAGTACTTTATAAAAGATTAAAAAACTTTATAACATTATGTTTTTAAAATAATGGCTTGACAAACTGACTTCTTATTTTGAGAATCAATTTAATATTATAATCTGAAAAAATAAACCATAAATTACTTTTAATATTACTGCCTCTAAAAAGTTTTTTTGAAAAAGAGTACTGTTTAGCCTTTAGACAAAATAGTGTAATTTGTAATGTTTTTATATATTTTAATATATAAAGTCAAGTTATAAGTAAGAATATTCATGAATGAATAAGAGCATTCATGTTACATATAAGAATGTTTCACAATATATAGAATCAATCTACATGAAAGACGCTTGAGTTATGTGTATTTGCTACGTTTGCTAATTGTGTGTTCGAATCAACTTTCAATATCAGTTAACAAATAACAGAAAAATAATTTAAGAATAAAAATGTATTGTTTAGATCCTTCGATAGCATTATTTAAGTAAAGAACTCATACTTAATGAAGCACACAGTGGACTGTAGACTTTTCTCATTCTGTTTATTCCGGATAGTCCAGTCATATTAGGGTTTCACTGCGGAATGAGAGATAATAAGTTGAAAATTGGTACAGACCTTTATTTTGGCACTCTAAATGTTGTCTCAAAAGTCTCATAAAATCTCGTGTCCGCGTCTTAGGATATTTAAGGTCAAAGGTAAAAAAATAGGTTTTTTTTACAAATGTCTCGTTTCTTATGGCTTAATGTTATTTACATTTAATATAAATATTGTAGAGAATAAAATTTTCTATAACTTTTTTTTGTTTGAAACATTTTTTATACATCAAACCATTTTTGAGATAAAGGGCGTTGAACGCGCAGCGCTTAGCTAGCTCCAGCGTAATGCAAGGTCAACCGTTAGTCACATGATATAATACGCCGTATAAAGTCTATAAACCTTAAAAATATACGTAGTTAAAAACATTTGGCCTTTTTTATGAATTATTACATTACATTTAGTAATAAATTTCATGAGTCAAGTATATATATCTTTTATAACAAACTTTTGTTCGTATAGTTCAAAAGTTGTTGACAGATATGTTTCGCGTATTTTTTAATTATATTCTATTATTATGTATAATAATTACTTTAAAGTAGAAAAAATAAAGCAAGTAATTTTTAATTATATATTTACTTAGAAATGTCGTTTTATACAATTATTACAAGACAGTTTTCTTCTTGGAATATTTGAGCTAGTTGATCCAAATTCGGAAGATTGTCTAATATTCTAATGTAAGTTTTCCCCCTTTTTTAAGAAAATGCAGATGTCTTATCACAGACACTAAATGTGTGCAGAAATAAAATGTGCTTTTTGCAATGCAGATATTTATCAAAACTTTGTTAAGAGTATATTTGAGTTTAAACATTCCCTTTGCCAACATTTTTAAAGAACACTTCTTGATGTGATTGAGTACGTCCAATTAAAATGAAGAGAAAATCAATATCTTCTCCTACTATGACGGCTGTCTTATGTTGTTCCGATTCTTCAATAGTTTCTACGATAAGAACCTCTACATCACCTCTGGCCTGTTTTTGTCATGGTATCAACAAATACTAATTTCCTTTTAGAGTAGTAGAGATTTTAGAGCAATAATTTCAGAGTAGGGAGTTTGATCAAAAGTAATTAAACACGTTTTTTGGCCATGTAATTTGGCAATATTTGCAGCATAATGTAAAGTAGTATAAATTGTGTCTACGTTACTGGTAGCATGATCAATAAAAGAAAGAAACATAACCTGAGAAGAAAAGTTCTTATTATTTTTTGTGAGCTATTCGAGAATGCCATTCCACCCAGACAACGATGAAATATTCTTCCACACTTTCCGTATAACCGCAAAAAATCAACTCCGTTAAAATTCTTTTCTATTAATGCTCGATCATCATGTCGATTTTTGACTTGAATTTTCTGCTGTATCCAGGTACAATTGATTTTTCATATGCCAAAAGAGACTTTATGGGATATTGCTGCTAACTCTTTTGCACTTGGTTTGGTTGTATTGGGTTGTTCGGAAAGTAATTTCGTTTTTTCCCGTCAGAGGACTTAATTACGTTTTTTCGAAATCAACTTCACACTTAAGCCGCATAACCATTATATGTCTTGAGCTGATATTGCAAGGCTTGTGTGTGAAAAAGTTCTATTAATTCTACGCAGTAGTTTTTGGTTGGTGCCCTTTTAAATATGGAGAGCAATAAGCAGCATTTTCGTCATATTTTACTTTTTTACTTCAGAAAAGGTAAAAATGCTGTCCAAGCGAGAAAAAAATTGACGGATGTGTATGGAGAAGGCGTATTAACAGTACGCCAGTGCCAGAACTGGTTTGCAAAATTTCGATCCGGCAATTTTGATGTCGAAGATGCACCACGGTCTGGAAGGCCGGTCGAAGCTGACAAAGATGCGATAAAGGCATTAGTTGATGCAAATCGGCGAATAACCACACGAGAGATCGGTGAGAGATTAAATTTGTCGAATTCGACTGTTTATGGCCATTTGAAAGGCATGGGCTTAACCTCGAAGCTCGATGTGTGGGTGCCCCATGTCCTTACGGAGCGAAATTTGTGTCGTCGCGCTTTTGAAGCGGATTATTACTGGGGACGAAAAATGGGTTGTATACAACAATGTTAAACGCAAGAGGTCACGGAGCAGAAAAGATGAACCGGCTCAAAGCGTGTCAAAAGCCAACATTCACCAA